>OMNV01001349.1:8108-28109 GCA_900303265.1 Brotula barbata | reverse complement strand
CCCCACCACTTCTACTGACACTACCCCCCCTCCTCCCCACCGCCAAACACACACACACACACACACATACACACACATATTGCTGTCTAGAATCTAGACATTTGTCGATTGCTCTCTCTAAAAGAGGGATTTAAAAGTTGTGAATATTGATAATTATAATTGATTATTTTTCCTCCCGAAGCACTATTGATTTAATTTAGTTTTGTGTGATTGTGAATTCTATTAATTTAGACCTGCGTGATTAAAAGAATGTAAAGCTATTTGCTGTGGTTTTGCTATTTTTTTTGTGATAAATAAAATATTCAAAACTTAAAATTTGCTCCTTCATGTCTGATTTCAGCGACGATTTCCACTCATCGTGCTCATCGTGTTGCTTGTTTGTTTTTATAAAACAACAATACTGCATTGTTGCCAGGAAAAGACTGTAACTGGCTTATGACGTCATGCTGCGAGTATCAATTTGATACAATACATCGTGAAATCGGGAATGCAGTTTCATTTTATGAAGAATGGACCAACATACAGTATGAGTGAAGTACAGTGCCACAGAGTTACCGCAGAACTTCTTTTAGCACATCTGTACTACAGGTGTTACCAGCTGTTACGACATCCATGTGATCTGTGTCAAAATAACAAAAGGGACAAATGGTGATCTGCTATGATCATCCGTGTTGGCTCGTCTCTCTTATCTCCTGTAACCAAACTTCACTTTACTTTTACATTATTTGGATAGAATCACTCCCAAGTCCTCTCACACACACTTCACTCCTTGTGTGTGTGTGTGTGTGTGTGTTTCCTACACGAGCACATACTGTATGTAATACAGTGATCAGACGTGGGATCTGTCTGTCTGTGAGGGTCATCAACTTTCTGTCTCCTGTCCGCTGCGGGCAAATATTTTGGTTTGTCGTCCGGAGGCTCGGCTCCCAGCTGTGATCGCCCTCTGCTCCTTGTAGATTTGCATCTTCAAAGGGACATCAAAGCAGAGGTAACAGCCAGATCATTGAGATCCATTGAGCCCTATTGTCTCCCGATTGAGCGCTTCGCACATAGTTGAAAGACGCAGAGGAGCGGCGCCCGTAAGTCTGCTGAAGGTGTATATTGCCTCACGTTAAAGTCATTAAGTGGCCCCGGCTAAATAGGTGACTGATTGAGTCACTCTGTCATAAAGTAGCTGCTGTGGTTTGTAATTCGGATTCAAAGGAGGAAATGTCTGATTTGGGAGTGATTGCATTTGCTGCAAGCTTTTTATCAGATGGATGATCCCTTCACACACAATCAGGCCCTGTCATTCAAATCTGGGCCCTATGGCACAACTCAACTAGCAATCACATCGCAGTGAACCTACACTCTGTAAATAGAATTAAAAAAACACTTTCCATTTCTTTTCTTTACATATTACTTTACAGTGCAGCTCAAACAGCGGCTTCTTAATGGCAGCATGAGCATCAATAAATGATCGATGAGAGCAGGCAAAGCGTCGTGACACGAATGACAATAAGAATTTCACTCGTCCTTTGGAATCAGGCTTCACCTGAGTGGGTACGATGAAGAGGTGTTAACAGTCTCACAGGCAAGAGCAGAAGACTGCAGACAGACTGGAGCCAGGAGGGGAGGTGGGCTCAGGACACAGATTGCTGAAAACTTTTTAAAGATTGTTCAAAACTTTAAATCAAAGACTTTTTTTTTTACAAAAGAAAATATAAATTCCATAGGCTGATTACATATGTGGTTTGAAGTGGTTTTTTTTTTTTGAAGGTTTGATGTCGGTTAAATTATCAATATTTATTTTTATTCATGCACATCAGCATTTATCTCTGTGATTGTGGTTGTGGAGCTTCTGATGTTAGACTCCGCAGTGGGGGCGGAACCATTGTACCGGCAGCGGCAGGTGACCGGAGGAAATAGCGCAACGCAGCGCAGTCGGAGAGTGGACGGATGCAGATCTTTTTCGACCAATGATTTTTGAAATAATCGAAGAACACATTTTTAGGTAAATACACGTTTGGCTCGTGTAGCGTTCAATAAGGAAAGTTAGCCCCAGTGGGACTGCTCACGTTAGCCGTTACGTCACGTTAATGGGTGCTACGTGTTAGCAGTGCTAAGCTAGGCGGCTCGTTACATGCCTGTTTTTTTTTTAAAGATATTTAAAAGAGGTGTCTACTCTGAATGTTGGATGTTTAATACAACGAAGGGAAAATCGATGTCAAGATAAAATCCATATTACCTTTCTCTGCTTTAGGAAAGACATTCTTAAAAAGTAGCTGCAAAATATTATTCTGGTTTCTTCACGGGCAGACAGACAGTAGACAGACAGGGAAAGAACAACAGAAGGACCAATGAAAAGGTCTCAAAATATTGAGATGTATTGAAAATAAAAATTTTAAATTGTATTTTTACTTGAACCTAGACTTTTTGAATGATTTCCCTTGTATTTTCCAAGGAACTTTACTCAGTGAGGATCTTGGAGATGACGATGAAGCCCCATCATCTGTAGTTCTACATTCAGCAAGTAAATGTGTATCTAGTTCTTTATGTACTGCATCAAGTTTGTGTTATTACTTAATCAGTTATTACATTACTGTAATTTGTGTGCAAGTGTTCCAGGCACTGATGTCAGACAGGCTTGAAGGTTATGTCATACATTTGTTATATGTTATATTTTTATGATACACAGCCTTTCAGAATTGAAGTTATTTGCTATTTGTACCTCACAGCACATGTAAGTTGCTTATTTTTGCATTCTGTTTTACACAAAATAAACAATTTTGTTATTAATCATGTACGTTTTATTATTGCTTACACTCTAGGGCTGTATATTTTACTGTTTTACTTTTGATATGTCATTTAAATGAGCCACCCCTCGCTGTGCCTGCCACCCCATCAAAAAAGTTCCTAGACCCACTCCTGTATGTAGCCTCTGTATTTTCAATTAAATTTGAAAACCACATTTTTACCGTGAAAACCATAAAAATGGAAAAAGTTTTAAAAAAAATTCAGGAAACGAGAAAACAACAGCCTCGGCAGTCAATTTGAGAGAATCTTGATTTTCATATTACTTAATGAGTTACAGAGGTAGAGCTGAATATTATTAGACCCTAATCCTCCCTGCGCCCCGCTATCTGAATAATCACAAAAGAGAGTGGAGACACAGATTTTCTTTGGTTAAATAAAAGTAGAAGTATAATGAGCAGATCATAAGTGATGCGGTGGTGACACACTGGGTAATTTGGACAATGTGGAAAGACAACCAGCAACAAAGTGACAGACAGGATGACATCAATCAGAGCAACAGTGTCCCGGCAGCAGGATGTTCCTGAAAGCAGCAATACTGAGGCAATTTCTTGGGCACTGTTGCTCATCAGAGTTGTCCAAAAAAATTGCCTAGTGTATCACCACCCTAAATCTTCTATCTGTCAGTAATAAGGCAGCAATCGGAGGATGTTTCAAATATTTATTTATAAAGTCATGCAGGATCTTCAACATATGGCCTCGTTAGAAAAAAGAGTGCAAAGGGATTCAATTAGATTTTGGTAAGACAACTTTATTCTTAAATACAAAGTAAGCCGTCAGAGGGAATAATAACAAAAACACACACACACACACTGTCACTACGACTTAGTATGAAGAAAACTAACTCATGCCACAACAGTGAAGTGTCGAAAGCATCACCTGCGATCTGTGTGTGAGTCCGTCAGTGAGGCAGGCTGGAGCCCGGGGTGTGAGGGCTTTGAGGTGGGCTGCCATGTGAAGCGGATGATGAAGTGTTGGCCTCGTGGAATACCTCTGCAGCCCCATTTTCCCATGCCCTATGCCTCTTTAAAGTTACATATCAAAAAGGTATATGCATAGGAAAAAGGAACAGCGAGTGCCAAGAGCCCTGCTGCGCTGCTGCTGCTGCAGGCTGGAACCTGCAGGACAGAAATAAATAAAAAAAATCACACCTACGCCACTGTATGCATGATTAATTACACCTCTGTTTTCAGCCAGGTTCGACAGAGGCAAATGTTAGCTCGGTATAAAAGTAAGCGACATTCGAGTCCAAATGGGATTAAAAAAAAAAAAAAAGATTTGAAAAACAGGAAAGTTGTCAGTAGAATCAATTACTTCTTAAAGCGAAGGAGGCATGAGGAGGACTTACCCTGTAAAGATTCAGACCAGTCTCCCTTGGGAAACCGCCTCCTGTTGGCCATTTATCCCTCCACGGGGACCTTGAAGATGTTTGAGAGAGACAGAGTAGCTGTTTTCAGTGCTCACTCGGCACTTATCCTCCCTCCTTGGTTTCGAGCCATGGCAACGCACCTGTGGGTGACCACAGATGCTTCTGTGTAGAAAAAAAAACCCCAAACACGTTCGCTCGTCTGATACGCAAAGATACCATGCCTGTGCAAGGTTCACCGGCTGTTGTGTCCAAAGTGTTGGCGTTAACAGTGAAAGTGCTTGTTTCAGTTATCATCGCCTATCAGGCACACAGACGTCAAAAACAGAGCGTGGAAGAAAAGAGATATTCAAGACGTATCGTTCGTACCGCTGGAAAAGTTTCTTATCTGCTCAGGGTCTTTTGCTCCCCGTCTCTCTCCCAGAAAAGAGGCCGCATGCTTTTTAGCACTCAAGGTCTCCAGACAAGGACTCTCAGGGTGTGCTGAAGTGAGACACACACACACACACTCAGACACACACACACACACACAGAGTGGAGGGAGTGTTGTGGTATGTCAAGGCCAGTGCATCCAAGTGAAGATGAAGCTGCGCTCTTTTCTCTGAACCTCTGAGTTTGCACGGCTAAGAGCAGCGGTCATATATCACTGGATTTTATGACAGAAAGTACCCGTCCTAAATGAGCACGCCGGCCCAGCTGAGGTCATCTCACACCGCACCGTGGCTGGAATTCGCTAGTTATCTCGGCAGTAATGATGCTGAGCAGAGCTGCGTTTGGGTCAGAGGGCGCTGTTAATCTCATCTGAGTGATTTCAAAACACACACACACAGTCACATCGTGCTGTTATCATTCCGTTTGTTAATATGATAATTAGCTGTGTTCGTAATATAATCTTTTGAGTGGATCTCTCTTTCCTTGCAGGTTGGATTAATATTGGATTATTCTACTCTGATGTTTGTACACCTTCTCCAGCCTTGTAGTCAGATAAACTACCCCAAACAAACACATGGTGGCAGCAGTTTCAAGCACTGCCAGCAGCAGCGCCGGGTCAAGAAGTACTTGTAAATACTGTAATGTTGGAGTAACAGTAAGGTGAAGTTTGCAGCACGGGTCCGCATTAAGGTCAAACCATCACCATCACCACAGCAGACATCGCCATCTGGTATCGCTGATATGGTGAAACACACACACACACACACACACACACACGGATGAGAACACATCGATCGGTGCAGTACCTCACCATCCCCTCCGTTCCTTCTTTGGCCCTTTAGACGCACAGATTTGAAACAATGGCAACATTTTTTAGTCCACGGCAGCATCAAAAGCCCCGGCTCATTTTACACCACATTTCACAAGAGACCGCATTTAATTGGGCACACTTTAACATGCAGCTTTTAAAATCCACTCTTGTTTTTTTTTTTGCAGAGCGTTTCATTTGAGCGGCGCAAAGTTGCAGAGTCAAGCAGAAATGTCTCGCTCCTCAGAAAGCGGCTACAAAAGCTGCTTGTTCGTCTAAACACAGTCACGGCGGAATAGGAGAGAGTTCACTTAGTACGACATTTCACAGGCGAAAAAAAAAAGAAGCGTTTGACAGTTTGACGGCGCTCGTGTATGATATTTCCTGAATTGCAGCGCTGTAGTTGTTTGTGGTCTCAGTTTGGGGGGTTTTTGGGGATGTATGAGGCTCGTTGGTAAGAAACAAAGGTGCAAACATCCAAGTTTAACTCAGATTCCCTGCTGTGGAGTGTTTGACGTGTTTGTAGAAGATAAATGACCAATTTCGGCCTCACTGTGGATGAAAGGACACAGACACGCACATGCACACGCAGACACAAGTGCATTGTGTTCTGTGGTTGGAGATGTCACTGTATTGTATTGATGCGTCCATCGTCTTCTCATCCAAAGTCATTTAAACGCAAGGAATCGTCTCCACTGGCAACGCTGAGTCAACAGTGACAGCTTTCCGTCTCCCTCTTCTTTCCGGTCTCCCGGTGCCCCCCTCCCCCCTCCCCCAACCCTTGGTTTCTCTGGTTGTATTGTGCTTTGGTGCAGGATGCTGCAGATGCTGGTAAACAGATGGAGATGGATAGTTGGGGGGACTCCCCGGGTCCCTTATGTAGGGGCCAATCTGCATCAGGCAGGAGGCTGACAGATTAAGGCCATGGGGTGATGAGACCAACGCCTCTACCAGGTCCTCAGGGAGGACGGGCTGCCACCTGGAGTCCAAACGGAGCATCCAGGGGGTAAAAGTTTTCCTGACCCCACACGATCCTTCGGCACACCTGTGCGTGTGTATCCGTGTGCGCGTGTGTGTGACTATGTGAGGTCCGATGTCTCTGTGAACTCCAGCTTCAGGCTCTGCTTCGCAAATGAAATGGAAAACACACTAATAAACGACGACGTGTTGCATTACAGCTCTCCGCCGGCGTTCTGAAAGTATCTCACCTCCATCTTTCACACGATCGTAATCCTCGCGCTGATGGAATTCAAGGATGTACAACTCCAACCGTACCTCCATGATTACTGGAGGAATTTGTGGGTACATTTTTTGACGCATCTTCGTGATAAGAAGTTTTTGATGAGCGAGGTTCAAAGTTAGATTTTACAAATGAGAAACCTTTTATTTTTAGAGGTGAAATTCATGAGATACTTTGCCGAGGAGGAGTCACCTAAAGGCCGACTATGATACACACTACGTCAGTCTTGATTTTCCTCTTTTTCTTTGTCTTTGTCTCTGTTTCCATATCTGATGTGTCTCTATTGTCCTGTCTCTCTCTGTTTGTCTTTGTTCCCTTCGGATGGCTCAATCAGATGACAACAGAAGTTGTCTGTCCCCCGTCAAAAGAAGTCTCAATTTGTCTTCCCTCCTTTGGGGGTCGTGAAGATTACCACTTCAAAAGGCAGGGAGAGAGAGAGAGAGAGAGAGAGAGCCCGGGGTCTCTCCCCAATGTGTGCTGGGCTCAGGACGTCATTATTTCCAAGAATACAGTCTCTTCAATTTGTGTGTAATAACATCTCAAACCATTCGGCAGAAGTGTGTTTACCTTCGTATCAGCTTATGTTTTCTCCCCTTGATGTCTTAAATACTTTGAATATTTGGACCAACGCCCCGAGACCATCAGGCCTCTGTGAATTCCTCTCATTTGCCTGATTGTTGCATTTAAAACTGCGTGTTTCCAGGAGCTTTTTATAGCTGACAAATGCTGAGTTTTAATGTTTAATTTTAGTTTGTTTTTGTTAGTTTTCTTAATTGTCATTTACAGTCATCTGCGTAAGGGAAGTTCAGCAGTGTTTGGTCTTACAGCAGCATTTTCAAAAGTGATTTATTGTAATTACTCCAGAGTTAAAGTCCTTTTTGTCCTTGAGTCGCTGCAGTCGCCTCGAGTTTTGTCTTTTCCTCTCCAAAAGTGAACGCAGACGACTTTTCCGACAGCAAAATATCAGCAATAGCGCTGTGGAATTATAAACTACATTACCGGAAAACTGATTTTATACAGATATTATCTACTAGTTTAGCCAAATGCCGGATCGTACGGCGTAATGTGCAGTCTGAGCGTGTGGAAAAGGTATAAAACATTAAAGCAGCACCTGTCTGCTCGCTGTAAGTCACCCTGGATAAAGACATAAAGCCCGGGCCCTAAAATTGGACGTAAAATATGAATGACTTAACTCTGTAGCGAGTACAAAGACGATAATGTTGAGCAGTGGCTGCCGTCGCGCGGTGAGAAGACAGATTTGTGTTAACAGAGAGCTGCTGTTCCACCCTGTAAGTTTTCATTTTGTTGGCTAAATGAATGATGGTGATCCTTTGTACGGGACGCGCGAAGCCTCTCGTATCTCGCATCTTGATGGATGGTAATAAGGCAGCGAGTAAAGTGGAGGAGCAGACGCCGAGCGAAGGCGTTCTATTGTCTGATTTGACTGACACTCCCCGAGTCGCCACGCGCCGGCTGAACGTTAATGCGGCGTGCTGCTGTTGAACGCCTCCGTTCGGTGTGATCGGGGGGCTAATGAAGCAGCAATTAAGCCAATTACAGTTCAAAAAGCGTTTAATAAAATATTTAGCGTTCGCGCGTTGTACAAACCTGCGTCTCCCCCGTCGCATCGCGGCGCCTTTGAAAGGCGCGGCTGTCGTTTTAGTTTATGCCAATTTATCGGCCTTTCAGTCGCTCAAATACGCGGATCGCAAAGTAGCTGTGGGATGTCATAAGATTGAATATTCGCTTAGAAAATCACAGAACACGGGAAAAATTAATCACGTCAGAGAACAAACGCAGATTTAGGCCCAACAAATGAAGACTCACACGGAGAAGTAAAGACAAAGACTCACTTCGGTCCTCATAAGAGCAGCAAAATTTGCTCTAATACTCACATTTTAATCTGGAGTGTAATTAAGACAAAAATTAACAGGATTATGATAGCTCATCACAGAAAGAACAGCAGGTGAGGAAACGCTTATGATGAGGGAGCGTTACGAGCCGAAACGGGCCCAAAATGACATCATCTGCATCAGTTACAAAGCAGTATGAACTGAATACGACGTCTGAAGAGAAACGTGAATCATGACCGTAATCTAAGCAGATTTGGAGTTTTACAAGCAATCACTCGCTCACTCGCTCACACCCACACACTGACACACGCTCACGCACATTTATTGTATCTAAATATGTTCACTTCCTTACGTGTTCAGGTACGAACCCACACACATAAAGACTGTGTATACTGTACATCTGTCAGATGGACGGATGGAAATGTAAACCTCCAGCTCTGACTGAGCTCACAACATCGCTCTGCACCGAGGATCCTCAGGATGTGTCGACTTTTTGACATTTCCCATGTTTATCCTTCCCTTTCAGTGAATCTCTCTCTCTCTCTCTCTCTCTCCGTGTGAGCTGAGATCTCATGGTACGGCGTGCCCCGGTGGGATCGATGATCAGACGCAGGCATGGGAAACGAGGGCCGTGGCCTTGCGCGGTGAGGGTTCTCGCCTCTTGCCTCCTCATCCTCCTCCTCCTCCGCCTAACTCCTATTTTCTCCCTTCTAGACGAGCGATAAGAGCGGCATGAAAGACCTTCCTCTCTGCCAACGGTGGGAACGCGGCGATAAGGTGGCTGCCGGGGTGGCTGCCGGGCCTTCTCCAGAGAACAGGGAGTTCTTAGCGCAGAGGGGGTGAAGGTTACCGGGGGTGTGTGTGTGTGCGTGGGTGCATGTCTGTGCAAAGGTCAACAGGACAACGCTTTCAGGATGTGTGTGTGTGTGTGTGTCTGGGTAGCACTGAAGTATATTCGTATATTTAAACACATCGTTTAGGTAAAAGTAGAAAAAGCACAAAACTGTAGTTTGATGTACACAAAAGTGAAGATTAAACAGAAAATATGCTGTCTGTAGGTATCAAAATGAAAAAGAACTCTTTGAACGTGTGTGTCAACTTTCAGGTTGTTAATTAGATAATTTAATTTAACATTGTATTGAAAAATCAGCCTCAAAACAGAGATGGAAGTCAAGTAAAGTAAAATATCTTAAGGTTTTGAGTTAATGAACTGTATGCTGTTATCTGCATGAACACACATACAGTTTTGTGTGTTTTCGTGTGTGTGTATTTACATATAAATTACAGATCAACGTGTCTTCCGGTGCGACCCCATCACCTCCTCAGAAACACATCAAGTTCAAGTTATCCTCAAACTAATGCGTCTTATCAAAACACACACGAGCAGCTGAGCGTAGAAACCGTCTTCCTCCTCCCCGAGAGGCTCGTGGTAGCACAAAAACATCTTCAAACCCATGATGATTAACCAAAACAAAGGTCAGGACGCCCCGGCTGGAACCGGGGCTGCCGCGGCCTTGAAGCGCCATCTTTGTGGGAAAAGTAATTGCGCCGGGAGAAGCGATGCTACTTCAGACACACTTTACTCAAGTGATGAGTGTGAGAACAGCTGCAGTGCAGCTCGTTAAACTAATCCCAAACCGTCACAATTTAGTTCATATTTGACAATCTTCCCATAAAACCGCCCTTGAAAACAAGTGATGTGTTGTTACAAAACCCGCAGTATCTCTGTAGGTCTTATTAGTGGAAAACACTCTCCGCGCCGGAACAACGTCCGTCCTTGACAACAGCTTGAATACAAAACTTGATTATTCCATTTTTAGCTGTTTTCCAAGGTTGTTGTCTGTGTTAAGGGGGAGGGTAATGAGCTGTCCATCATGTGACCAGGGTTTGATCCACGGGTAGCTTCCGGGGACGGCAGAGATAGGTATGAATTATTGCTCCTGTGAAAGCTGAGCTGGGATGACAGCTGATGTTTGAACGAAAAAAAAAAAGGAACAAACAGATATATTTGCATCAGTCTATCTTTTCTTTTTTTTTTGTAGCAGAGCTGCCAACGCCTGTTCAGTTTGACAGGAAATGTGATTATCTCCCTCCCCCTTGTGGTTTACAGTAGCAAAAGGGAGATGAAATGTGTGTGTTCATGGTCGTTTGGTGGAGGCTTCTGTGTGTGCCTCGTACTTTATCTCATTACTTGAAACAAAGTTTCCCGCTGGGCAGGCCAGGTGTTGATCCGGCTGTCATGCATACACACACACGTCCGTAGGATACAGTGTAATAATACACAGAAACCGTGCTGGGATTTTGAATTGGAAAAGGTTGGAATCGAAACTTCAGGTTCCAAAGATTCAGCTAATTGCTACACGGACTTTTTGAAATATTTTGGAGAGGAGACTCTAATCCCATCTAATCCACGGATTTATTCGAAAACCTTCACAGTGGGAAGAGCTCACAGATCTCAGCTGTTCCAGATGTGAAGTGAACTGCTGGAATTCTCCCCACTCGAGCAGGAAAAATGCAGGAAAATGTCACAGGATTTGGACCAGATATGAATTATAGAAGAAAAATCAAAAACATTGCTATTTTATGATTAGCATCAACATCTGGATGTATCTTTCAAAACACAGTACATATTGTGCTGTTCATTTACTATTGTATTGTATTGTATTATGTATATATATATATATATATTAAGTATAACCAATTGTAATAACTCAATTTATTTGTCTATTTTTTACTATACACTGATAAAAAGATTCAGCTCCTGCTTTTGATGACAAATGAAAGTTTGGGCATGAGGGATGAGCCGGTGGACCGCTGGCAAAGGAAAACAAGGAGCAGAGAATTCTACAACACCAGTTTATTCAGATATTTGGAAACATTAATCTTGCAGTGTTATAAAGTGATACATTGTTTTTATTTTTTTTGTGACTGCAGATATGCCGAAACATAACTTTTCCCCTCACAAATCATGGACAACATGAATACATTTGGACAAAAAAAAGACTCAGAAATAGCAAATTCACCAAATATTGGTCAAAACTACCCAGATTAAAGCAATATATGAATGAACTCAGATGGTGTGATCGGATTAAAATCTCCATAACCGTTAAAGGCTCCATGGATTTACAACATAAGCATCCGCTGCGTGCATTTCCTCATTCGGCAAATCATGTAAATGTGGCAAAATGCAGGATAAAGACAGCATCGTATTAATTCCATCCATCAGTGTGTTTTACGCTGCATTTCTTGCAGTATAGACAAAACTGTAATGTGCATGTAAATGTCTCAAACGACCTCTGTAGACCAGGAAGATGCTCTCTTTTTTTCTTTTTTTGCTTATTACCTCTGAAAGTGTGCGCCCATAAAACATGACTTCACCGTCTTTAGTGTATATATTTGTTCTAGATGATCTACGCAGCGATAACTCGCCACAGAAGGGCAATTCAGAGGAAGTAATGAACTTCAGGGCGGTCCAGGGGGACCGCAGTGAGCGACTGTAAATTAATTCTACTGTTTTAGATGGGGAACGGAAAAGAAAATGGTCATCTTTGACTGATAGGCCTTTGCCTTCTCGGCTTTGTTTATAATCCTCAGTCTCATTGCTCAAATTGCTCGCTGCCTTGCGTCTAAAACAGCTGCGGGGAGACCGAGTCATCCTCACTTTCCCATCTTTGTTTCCTTTCAATTTACTTTTTAACAAGCCTGGGTTGACCAACTACTTTCCTGACCACATTTGGCACACACACATGCACGCACACACACACACACACCGTCTCGCTTTCTGATTGGCTGAAATGTGGAATTCATTAAGATTGTCTGTGTGTGCACGCACAGCCAATTGGGGAATCAATGAGCTGTGTATGGAGGAGAATAAATGAACAATGTGTTTATATGCATGGTAATAACAACACCTCGCTCTCCTACAGGGGAGGTCAAACTAAATGTGGTCAGACTAGGATTAAAACATCTCTTTAGGATTATATCTGAGGACAATTATTTCACTATTGACTATTGTGATTGTTTAATAGATGAACACAAGACAAAGATGTTCCCCTTAATAGCATGTGCTAATAGCAGCGCTGTATACCGACTGTCATAATATAGCATTTTTGTAGTTAGTAGTCAGTTTGTAAATAAAAGTAATTCATGTAAACCTGTGATTAAATCATCAGTTTTCATTCTGTATCAATAAATTCATGTACGCACAACTGCATATTCAGCTTTTTGTCTGAGTCGCAATTAAAGAAAAATGTTGTTGTTTGCTGATTATAGAGAGGAAGTGTGTGTAATGTTGTGTGTACATGATGTTGATGAATAAAGCCCGGTCTGAGAGAATGTTGTTCTTGGATGACATTTGATGTCTCCAATGATATCAGCATGAGCAAATGGCAGTAATGAGTCATTTGTTCCTGCTGGTGGCTCGGCTTTAACTCATCAGTTCCTGCATCATTTATTGTCAATCTGACGTTTTTCACAGGAAAGACCAGACAGACAGACGCACTTTGGACAATTGGAGTCAATTCAAACAATGTTATTCATTTTTCCATGCATATTTTAGGTTTTTAGGGATTTTACTCCATCCATCCATCCGTCATTGACATCTTTAACTCTCTGGTCCCTTTTAGCGATGGTGGAAAAAAAGTAATATTATTGAGATAATTCACCAGTTTTATAATTTTATTCTTTAGTGTCTTGCTAGGTTTTGGTTGAGATCATTTCCCATTATTCAACCAGACCATCTCTCAGTGAGGGCGAGTTTATCTGCTGCTGCAGCTCCACTCTGTGGTTTTGTCTGAAAACGTCCAACTCCTGTATTCAAATAACTGGAAGGCCCCGTGTGTGTTCATCTGGTATTATATTTAAATGAATCTACATACAAATCACAGTTTTGCTCGTGCAGGGGTAAATCATGCAATGCCGGGTGTTTTCTTTCGGATACTTTCCATTCAGTTTCCCCTTCCACTTTAAATCATCTCATGTAACCAAGGATTTGCAACCACCCCCAGTGGGCAAGCTGTTCACTTCATAGATGACTTCAGGGGAGCTGAGCTGATGATATCATTTCCTCTGAAGTCTGTACTAACCCTTTGAACACACTTTATCTCCACATCTCAGAGCTTGCCTGCAAATGAAGTGACACACAAGGACTCCTTTGAAATAAATTAGCAACAGGGAGGTAACCTGAGTCACTCAAGAAGCCTATAAAATAAAACTCCAAGGCAAATGAATGGTTTATATATATACAGTGTATATATAGTCACAAAGAGCGTGCACAGATGGCGATAAGGCACAACGCAGAACAATTAGTAGATTCAGAATGTCAGATTCTCCCCTGAAATGCCCTGAATACACTCAAGAAATCAGGCAAACATACAGTAAGAGACCAGGATTAAAGGAAACAGACACCAAGCATTACATGTGAGCCAGGACCCCAGTTGATAAAACAAAGAGTGGCAGCCTTCAAGAGCGCTCTGGGAGACATCCCTGCTTTTGTCAGGTCCCTCTTGTTATGCCTGGAAATAGCAGTGTGTGTGACACTTAGCTCCTTTGGGTCCAGGCTGATATAAGCCAGCAGTGAAATGTGATGCTTTCAGCCATGGCTGTGTACTCAAGATTGTTGTTGTTGTTTGGCTGTGGAGGAATCGGAGCGGGGACTGCGAGCTGTACTGTACACCCAGAGGAGGGAGGATTTCATATTCTAGAATGAAATGCCTTCTGGCACTGCTGCACCAAGCCTTGATTTGAATAGACAAGAGCTTCTGGGCAGGACAGAGGGATAAAAGAGGCCGAGACAGAGGAGTGACTGGAGCCTGAGGAGCAGACAAAGTCTATATGCCGGAGCCACGCTTGAACATATGGGGAAAGTGGAGTGCCAGAGTGTGAAGACACACACTCGACGCCGGCTCGCATATTGTTGAGTCATATAAAAAAAATCACCACGAATAGGATGTGTGTTTGTTAACGCTGTTATTTATTATCGACAGGGAGAAACGGATTGAATGTCACAAGAAACAGCTGTAGATTAAAGCAGATTAAAGCAGATTTGAGAGGAAGTTCTGCAATTTCTTTCCCTGTGAAGCTGAATAGGATGAAATAAATTCTTTATTACTAGTTTCATAATCACACTGTAAAAAATAAACTTTTTTTGAAGGAGTCTTCCACTGTACTTGCATGCACTGGAAACATCCAAGTTTCCACGCTCACACACTCGCACGCCCCGCAGAGAGTTTCCGCTGCCCTGATCTCACCTTCCATTTTTTTTTTTCCCATCCTTTCATCAACTCACAGGATTAATCAAGGCTTTCCATAATGCAGCCGCAAATAAGCAGGCATGTCTCTGTCTCCTCCCTTTGACCTGAATGCAGCAGCAACTTTCCTCCCTCTTTAGTAAAAGCTGCCATGGGAGAACATCAAATGTGCACTCGAGGCTCTGGAAAATAAATCAACAAACAAATGAAGGAGGAATTACAAAGGGGAAAAACAAAGGAGCCTATAAAATATGTGCAAAAAACTGCAGAAAATTGGATCTTCCTTTGTTTGTGCGATAATGAAACATTTACAACACGCGTGCAGGTTCCAGGTTCCAGATCTCACTGGATTTACTTATTGTTGATTTCCTCATTGAACACCATGTAAAAGGTTGTTGTTGTTGCTGTTGTTGTATAACTCGTGCAAACCAACGTGCTGCTTTTCATAGCTGTGACAGCTCTGAGTCACATGGTCACACCTACACACACACACACAGGGAGTCACTCAGTTGATAACGTGGCGAATGTACCTTCAAAATCCTCTACAATAGCGGCATTGTTGTGCAAATGATCGGTTCAACTTGTGATCTAATCGATGCGTCGCTGATTTTGAAGGAAATGAAGAAAATGGACCTCGTGTACATTAACTGCAAACCACAGCAGACCCGTGCGGTGGTTAGTAGTTAATGTACACCTACCGAGGCGTGTCAGCTGCATTAGCTACCGCGGCGTCCAATATTGACACGGTGGTCATTAATCCACATCGAGGACAACCTCGGTAATAGACTTGTATCACACAAGTACAGCCCATGTTAGTTTGCAAACAGCTTAGCCAGCAGTGTACGTTCTTCATGCTTTGATTCGATGCTAAGTGCTTCATCAATCACAATCCCAGACAGATCATTAGAGTCTTCTAGGATGACACCACCAGCCAAAACATCAGCGGCAGATCGCTTCGGGCCACCCCTCAAAACCTTTAATTAGACCTGAGCTGGGGTGTTATGAGGGACGTGAGGCGGTACGTGACTCATTGGATCATCAGCGTCATTCAAGCAACTTTAATATGACTCATCTTATCATGTGTTTTACCGGACAGCAATGACTCAGGCTGTGTGTAGGTAACACATTCTATAACTGACACATTGCTGTCCCATCATTTTTTAGAGTGGTCCAAAATCGGAACAAACTATTAATGTTTGTTTTCGGTAATATAATACCTCGGTTTGGCAAGTTTTTCCACAGTGAAATGTGTTTTTCTTTGTTTGGGGAACAAAAGCTTGTAGTGATTGAAACAGTAATGTTTGCTTTAATTATGGGCATTTGAATGCACTTACCTCTCGTTCTCCCTCCGCTCACAGGTGTTCAAACCACAGAAAAGGAAACAGAGGATGTGATGTGTGATATAAGTGCAGGTGGAAATGTGTATTTGTTCAGTTCTGTTTGTTAAGTGTCGGATTTGAAGCGTAGGATTTGTGCCGTCTTCTGTTTGTTGTTAGTGGAAATAAGCGTAAAAAGGATGTTCGTTTCCACGCGACTCTCCTGCTGCCACAACCGTAAAACGACGATGGCCCGCAGCCGACGGCGACTTCAAGATCTTCAGCCATTTCAGAATCTGTGCTTTTTACGACAGTATTTTACGTTTTAGTATGTTTGCAGGCCTGCTGCATTGTAAATCCAGCTACGGCCCAACAGAGTCAACAACACAAAGCGTCATATCACAACGCCACAACACAGAATCAGTGGACTGTGACCTTCACATCTGACTCCTACATGAAAGTACAGATCGAGGACGGCGGCACACTCGGTGAAAACACACATATCCGCTCTGCTTCCCATCGCCGAGCTCCCAGTGTTTGGTGAAAAACGGCGAGCTCGTTCTTAAATAAACAAAAGCTCTAAACAGGACTGCGCTCGGTGCGGTTGTAAACAAAGGACATCCCTTTTGTCCTTCTTGGCCACCTGCTTCATGGATTCCAGCACATTGGGAATGACTGCTGTGCGAGTGTGTGTGCGTATGTGTGTGTGTGTGTGTGCTTGTGGGCAGAGACTCCTCGTGCAGTAGGACAGTTTGTTCTCTTCCAGATGAGTGGCTGGATGATACAAAGCGGGGCAGACGCTCTCCGGTCAGGGTCACAGGCTAACTCTCACAGGCTCTTCACCTGTGTGCACTGACGGAGGGGATCTGCTGTCTAGACACATTCCTCACACTGGGTTTTTGTGGGGTCCATGTCCCCCCCCCGGCCCCCTGCTGAAGATCAAGGGCATAGTCTGCGAAGTCTCTGGATTATGGCCAGTTTCATTTATAACTGAAAATATGAGATTACAGAACGTGCATCCATAACAAGGCACCATTCCTAATCTGATTAAATCCCGGGTTAACTCTAGGATTGCTATAGATACTCCCATACGTATTTCTGCACACCCACAACTGCGCCTCTTGCCATGTTCTGTTCTGAATATAGATCCAAAGTAATATCAATGACTGCTCGCCCCAGGAGAGATACTCTGCTTATTCCAGCAGACAGCGAGGGAAGATCACATGGATATCAGATCCCGGTGGAGCCGTAGCTTTGGCTGCTGTTTAAAGCCCAATCAATGAAAGAAACATGATCCACGTCTATCTGGTCTGTATGGAACGACAAGATGTTTCTGGGAAAACACATGCTGAGTGTGCTCCTGTAAACAGATATTTAGAGGAGGAGAAAAAAAAG
Source organism: Brotula barbata (assembly GCA_900303265.1). Taxonomy (NCBI): domain Eukaryota; kingdom Metazoa; phylum Chordata; class Actinopteri; order Ophidiiformes; family Ophidiidae; genus Brotula; species Brotula barbata. The sequence continues at coordinate 10,658 of OMNV01001349.1, read as the reverse complement.
AAAAAAAAAGAAGGAATACACAGATATGGCATCATTTGTAAATGCTTTTTCAGCAGTAGAAAGACCTGGGAGACCTGTTAGGGTTATGATTTAATGAGTGCCTTTACACCTGAGCAAATTGTTGAGCAGAGCGGTGGTGAAGAGGAAGGGGAGCTCCCTGGATTTGAGCTTGCTGACTATGGAGATTCGGCTGATTTAGCTGCAGGCACGGGCAACCTTGAACGTCCAAAGCTATTAGCGATTCCTGCACGACTAAAGCGCCGTTCCAGAGCAACCATTTCCTCGCATTAATGTCTACCTTCCACTACAGCAATTGAAAAGGCCATTCTGACGCCCGTGCCACCTTTGGATACTCGCTGGAATAACAGGTTAGAGGGTTGTTATCGTACAGGAGGAGACAGGAACGGGTCACATCTTTTTTTTTTTTTCTTTCTTTTTTTTTAGCATGACAGTTTATTATCAAGAACAAGAATATCAAACAAGAGAGAGGAAAAAAAATGTCATAAATCTGTTTGTTTTTTTTACTGCAATTTCATCACTTAAACGCTTCCGGCACAGAGAGAAAGACTTACGAAGCTTAGAATTCATCCCGCTTAATATTTTGTCAGAAAGTGTGCATTCTAATGTTTAGTTTTTTCTTTTTTTTTTCCCCTCGTCATTTAAATATAGAACGGCTCAGCTGAGCTAACCACAGCTAACAACCTTAGTTATTTAGAGGCTGTTCAAAGGGGTGTTTAAATGTCAGGTTTGTAAAGTGCTTTATTTCCCCTTCCTCACCCTCATCACAGACAGGGTAATGGCTCCTCGGAGTCCTGTTGTTGATCCAGCTCACTTATTGCCAGTCGAACGTGCGCCTCACCAGCCTGAAGAAAGTACGATTGTGCTCCTGGAGGTACGAGCGCAGCTGCTGCATCACCGTGCTGTTGACCACCGGGTGGGGGCGACCTTTGGACTCGTGCAGGCAGCGCTCTCGACCGTCGCTCCGGATGCAGTAAAACCCCTTGGTCTGGTTGAAGTAAAAGTTGGACGACACTATCCTGGGGGGAAGGTTGAGGAAGCGCTCCACTTTTTGAAGCTCCGGCAGCGGGTCGCGGATCAGAGCGTCCCCGTCCACGATGTGTATCTGTTCGAGGGGGAAGTGACGCAGCCAGTTGCGCATGTGGATGTCGTACAGGCTCCTCTGGATGGCCTTGTACCGGGTGTTCAGCACTCCGTTGCGCACCAGCAGGTTCTCGATGGCTTGCACCGGCTTGTGGTTCTCCAGGCGGTTGAAGTAGACCTGGGTGTAGTCGGAGATGACGCGCTCGGCCGGGTCGCGCAAGATCAACAGCAGCTTTATGGAGGGGCTCATGGCGCAGATGCGTTCCGGCGCCAGAGCCGACGTGAAGTAGCCCGGGGTTTTCTCCACCGTGATCTGATGCGGGTACGAGTACGGCATCAGGTCGCGGTACCACTCGAAGCCTTTGGCGTAGTTCTCGTCCCAGTCAAAGAAATGCACCTCGGTGGCGGCGGCGGCGACCTCGGGGTGTATGTCCAACATCTCCAGCAGCGCTCTGGTGCCTCCCTTGCGGACCCCGATGATGATGCTCTGCGGGGCCCGTTTGCTGGTTCCCGGAGGCGGAGACGGAGGCAGATCCCCGGAGACGTTGGCCTGATCGAGGTCCAGCGGGTCAAGGGTTACGCCAAACTCAGCCTGCACGAGCTCCGGCGGGGCGGCGTAAGACTGCAGAACCAGGAGAAAGACCGACGCCAGGAAGCAGGCCATGATGGCGGACGGAGAAGGGGAGTTTATTAACAGAGAGACGACGCGCTGGTTAAGCCGTGGACCGCGTCTTTCTTTTCGAGTTCAGCACAAGAAGCAGCAGCGGGAGTGGGAAGTGTCTTTGTCTGCCATTGAATGTGAACGGGAGGAGGAGGAGAAGTCTTTGACAGTCCACAGCACATCTAGGAGAGAACAAAAGAGCAAAAAAGAAGAAAGGGCTTTCAAATTTCATGCACATAAAGCAGAGAGAATGTCTGTCTTACACTGAAATGGCACTTCCCTCCTTCCCCCCCCGCCAAAGCAATCCAACCATTAACACAAATCATGTCCGTTATAGGTGTGTAATCTCAAAAAGGTGATATCAATCCATCCTCCTTTCAGCCTCTTTTCTCACGGTTTTTTTGTCTCACTCCATAAGGTCACTTTCAATTGATTATGTCATTTGTCCGGCTGAAAAACATTTAGCCAGACAGCTTGTTGCGAAATGAGTCGCAGAGATGCAAGTGTGGCTGAAAGCCAAAGATAAGGCCAAAGTGCTTTGTCTTCCCTGGCCAGGTCATAATCTACATTCCGATCGATACACTTAACATCCACCTCGGAGCGTCAAAATCCAGGCAAAGTATAAAGACAAGTTTATTGCAGGAAGTCAGATGGGTTCAGAGTCGTAGGTGACTTTGATTTTCTTTACTTGTCAGAAAAAATAAATCAATACCGGGGCGAAGCGGTTCAGCAAACACGAGGGGAAGGATTTAGAGCTTTAAATGAGACTTCAAATATTGTTGATGAGG
>OMNV01001345.1:28939-47287 GCA_900303265.1 Brotula barbata | reverse complement strand
TGAATTTTTTTTTGTGATTTTTGATTTTTGTGATGTTGGATTGTCACTTTATATCCTGATTCAGTTGGACTGACTCCAACAGCAGCCATTCCCATTTAAACACACTTAAATTTAAAGCTACCTGACCCCCTCTTTAAGATGGCTTTGCCGCGTGCATCGATTGGGCTGTGCAGACTGAAGGCATGCTTTTGTGCATGTATGTTCTCTTATTAGAGATTTGTTTACTTTGCTCTGGTCAGTTATAGGAGATCACAGGGCATAGACACTTGTGTGGCATATCAAAGCCATGTCAGTGCTTTCTATTACTTGTCCATTACTTTTCCATCGCTTATTCCGATGCTGTAATTTTATGAATTAATTCTTTGTTTACTTTAGTTTGCTCTGCAGTTTTAGAAACCCTCGTGTTGTTTTATATGACTGGAACAGTTGAGAGAAACCTTTGAAATTCTGTGCTTTTCTTCTTTCTTTTTTCTTAGTTCTCTTAATTATGTTTTCTTAACCATGTATAATCTCTGTCCCAAATCTAGGCATCACTCCACAGTTCCACCGGTGGGAAGCAAAGATGTCTGTTTAAAACAGACCGATTACTCTGATGACAAAGATATTACACAGCGGGAAAAGCGACCGGCACCTCTGCCTCCCGGAACGAATCGATCCGAGAGATCAGTTCCACATCTGGAACATATTAAAGACAAAGATGACAAAACTGCCAGTGTGTCCCCTCAGCGATTAGTGCAAATGATTGCTCCACTGAGTAGATCTCCAAAGAACAGCCAGATATCAGAGAGTCAGAGTCTGACAAACCAGAGAAACCAAACTGAACCGCTGCTGTCTATCACAGCAACATCAAAAGAAAGTAAACATAATAAAAGACCTGCACCAGCTAGACCCCCGTCTTCCCATGAAGGAGCAAACTCATTGTCTCAATCTGCCGAAGCCTCAGCGAAGCAAGCCCCCGTTGTGTATGGATTCAATCCATTTGACGATGATGATGAAGCTGAGCTTATAGACCAGGAAGGAAAATCATTATCTGCGGATGAAGATGCCACCAGTCCAACAAAAACCAAATCTTCAAAGGTGGCCCGCGCTCCGTTGCCTCCTGCAAACAAAGCCGCTAGCCCCAGCACTTTAATGAACCAAAGCACAAACCAAGACTGTGTTACAGATGTTCCAGCTGTTCCTGTAGCTGATAACAGTGTAGTCCAAAGATGTGTCCCACAGTCAGAGGCCACAAACTCTGGGCCTGTCCACAGGACTTCAACTCAAGTCATTCTGCTGCCCTCTAAGGGTCAGCATGCGACAGCAGAGGGTGGGGAGGAGGAGGCAGGTGGGAAGAGGGACGAGCCTCCTTTATCTTCTCGCAAGTGAGAGAATCTTCAGTACCTCAGTAGAATAGTTTTTGGCTTATTTGACAATAGATTTTTTTTTACAATAGATAACTCCTCTGCCCTGGTTTATTTTTACTTTAACTGGATAATGTCTGACATCTCCCTACTTAACATAAGATAATAGATAAGGTGTTGAAAATAATAAATAATGTGCAGTGTTTCACATCTGATGATGTATCGAGACATTTGTGAAAGAATCAATATCCAATCCCTCCTGGATTTATGTCATTACACAGTCGACCCCTGATGTGTGATTCATCTCCATTGATGGGGATGAATCACACATGATGAATGAATAAATATTCTTCTCTATTCACACATCTTTCATGATTCTGTTTGTTATGTTTAGCAGATAAGATAAATGTGATCTAAATGATTATTAAGTGTGAATTTCCTTTTAACCCACTTACCTGTCTCATACTTACACAGCTGTTTTTTTCTCTGTAGGCTTCAGCCCGTAAAACCTCTGACGTCTCTAGCCAAGCAGCCTGCTGATGACAATGACCAAGACAGGAAAGATACCAAACCTCCCAAAAGGCCTGACGATATTCATGAAAAACACAAGGTAAATTTTTGTATTTGTTTTTTTTGCAGTATAATTTTCCATAGCTGTCTATATATTGACCATATCAGTTCTCAAATGAAAACAATTTGTGCTGTGCATCAAATAATAAATCAATCTGTCAATTGGTCAATGAACTGAAAAATAATTAACACTTTCTCAGTCCTTAATTCATTGTATTAATTATTTATGTGAAATCAAATCTAATTGGTTTTGTCCTCCTGTAATAATGCTCCATATAATATCCTCCTGCAGGTAAATGAAGGTGGGCAGAAAGGTCCGTATTCCCAGCTTACTCATCAGGAACTCATCTCTCTGGTGCAGAAACAGGACAAGCTGCTTTCAGAAAGAGACAAAAAAATATCAGAGCTGGAGCTGTACATTGACAATATACTTGTACGTATCATGGAGGAAAAACCGAGTATTCTCATGTCGCTCAACTGTCAGAAGAGTTAGCTGTGTCTTCTCACACTTTTTCATATAGCAGGCTTTCTTAGTCTGCTTTCAACGAGGGGCATTTATTTCATTGATCAAAAATTTCTACAAATAATAACATGCACTAACTGCTTGCTACGCACAAGTGAAAAGGACCAGTATATTGTACAGCATATTTGTAATGAATATTTTTGTCGAACAAAAATCAATGTCTGTAATTTGAACACAGTTCTTGAGCTGTCCACGAGTTTCACATCAGCCTAATGTATGTGTCTGCAGTCCAAAAATTCTGTTTTTACTGATCAAGATGGAGCCATAAATGCCGCTGCATGTACGCTGGTTATGTGGTTGCAGCATTGCATAAAGTAGCCACGCAGCTAGTGTTTCTTACTCTTGAATATTAAACTCTATCTCAAATTTAGCAATTTAGACAGTCTATTCAGTCCACACTATTATTAAACTAATCCAAATGTTTCATTTGTGCGGTACTGCGGTGGCTGCATTATGATATTATATATGTAAAATAAATAAAGTAATATACAAAAAAAAAACCTTTCAGTGACTGAGTCTGTGTTTTTCTCAATGACATGCCAATAATGTTTAGTCTGAATCAATGGGAAGCAGAAAAAATATTAAAACCTTTAAAATTACGTGTTCATATAAATCAACAAAGTCAGTGAATGTGACACGAGTTACTAATGTATTAGACTGCATTTTGATTTTATGACTCAACCTCCAAAACTTTAAAGCCAAAACCGTAAAAGTGGTTATGAGGGCGCCATCATTTATAATTTTTTTTAGGTATCCTGCTCAAACACTCATAGACAGACATAATTAATTATATGGTGTTTGTGTACTTGCCATGCCTGAAAACGTGCTTCAGTATACTCCTTCAAAGCGGAACCTTGGACGTTGAGCATCTACACGGACAAAATTGACTCGCCCACTCTAGCCAAGTGCTGAACGTTGTTTATACGTGCGTCTGCGTCTCCGCACGCGCTCCATGCAAATAGATACCTTGACCGCGTTCGAATTTATTCAAGACTTTAAAAACGGACACTTCCGTTGTTCTCTTGTGTAAAACTCGTGTTGGTTGCAGTTCTTTTGGGTGGAAATGTCTCGTGTGTGTCCGGAATGCGGTTCCACAAACATTGTAGACGAAGATCTGTACGCACAACCCCAGCTGGTCTGCGTGGATTGTGGGTCTGTGGTGTCTGAGGGAGTCCTGGTCTCCGAACCGAACCGTAAGTTACTGTAATGTTGATATCATGGCGGTTTCACAGGTTTCTCTTATGTTAAAGTTGACGTTGGTTAGCTTAGCTTAATTTAGCTTTCCCATTTAAAACTTGATAAAGTCAATAATAGGATCAGCATTACGTGGATTTGGCATCATTTTTGTGTTTCAAAATATTTTATTTATTTAATTTACAGATGCCAACTACAGTCACCCTTCTGATGGGCCCAAGAATCCATGTAGGAACTTGATAAAAGGTGAGTTCTACCAGAAGTGGATGAATGTTAACCCTTTAGGGATGTTGTCAATTATCTCACCTGCTCTCACTTGGATGTCTGTTCTGTCTTCCATCAGGTCTGCAGCGTTTGGTAGCCATATGTCGGATTCTGAGGGTCAACAAGGAAATCGAGGACCTTTCAAGGACGTACTATAAACGGGCATATGAACACAAGAGTTTCATCAAAGTCAGCCTTGAGAAGAAAGAGATTCTTGCTGGCTGCTGTGTGCTTGTAAGCTGCCAACTGTTAAACTGGCCCATAACAATGAGGACCATCAGCTGCCTGCTGGATGTTGACCCATCGATAGTAAGAGCGATAAATCAGGAGATGGTTAAGGTCCTCAACATCGAGCCTCCCTTGGTCAGCATCAAGGAAGTTATGGAGGGTCATGCTCAGGAGTAAGTCAACAACTTTATTCTCTAATGATGTAAACATGAGTCCTGGAAGGGATCTTCTCACATCAAACAATATGAAGATGTTTGATATCTATAAAGATGTGACGATGAGGTCGCTGCTCATTTACATTCTTTATTTTTTTCTGACAGGTACAAAATTACCTCATCTCACGTTCCGGAAGAATTTGCTGAAAATCCCAAGGACTTGACAAAACGTGCCATGGACCTGGTGGAGCTGGCAGCAGATTCCTGGATTGTAACAGGTCGTAGGCCCGTCCCCATCATGATGGCGTCCATCTTTTTGGCCTGGCAGTCCATGAAACCCTCTAGGGTTCGCCTCAAATTCTCCCTTCAGAAATTCTGCAACCTTGCCAAAGTGAAAAAGCACAAGGTGGCATTGAAGAGAGTGGCTGAGATAAAAGAGGTGCTGTGTAAGCTGGGCCAGGAGATTCCCTGGATCAGAGAGGAGCTGACACCGGACAGTGCTGTGCAGCAGGCAGAGGATATTCTAAAGCACAGGTTTTCCCTCCTCAGGAGAGCTCTGAGAACCCATGAGGAGGCCCTGCTGAGCCAGAGCCAAGCTAACTCTGAGGACTCCACAGCTGACCCCCAGTCAGATGGACCAAATGGAGAAGGAAGTACACCATCCCAAATATCACACACACCCTGTGACGAGACTTGTCAGCCAGAAGCAGAAAAGACCCAGCGGTCAGAAGGTGGAGATTCTTGCGCAGAGGAGGACAGTGACACTCAGGAGAGCGAGACCCCAAACTGGGGGAAGAGGTTACTGTTTGTTCCACCATGTGTGACGCACGCTAAGAGGCGACGACCGAATGTGGTGGTGGATAACGTAACTGGTTATGAGGAAATCTCAGATAAAGAAATCAACATGTACATCCGCACTCCTCAGGAAGTGAGAGATGTTATTCTGATGCAGGAGGTGTTAGAATCGTCTGAGAATGACAAAGACTAAACCTGTGCGCTTGTTTTGGTCACATTTCTAATTGGTTCGTGATGCCCAAAACTACTAATACTGTTGCTGACGTTTGCATTTACTGCACAGTGACTTTTTTATGGACCGAACAGGTTTGACTTTTCATGACGAGCAGGTTGCGTCTGCCTATTATTTTCTAGTTTATATATTTGTTTTGTTTATTAGTTCATTAAAAATGTCAAGGTGTTGTACTTAGAGTTTTTAAATAAAAGCCACTCAAAAAGCTGCGGTACATTGTGTAACGATCATTCGGTCACAGAAAGGAATTTCCCATGATCGTAGCACTGCTGGGAAGGGAATGCTGCACATGCTAAGCATATTGTTTATTACATGTGAAACAGCTTTTTGCCGTGAAGTTGATGTGGTTTTGCATAGAGGGGAAGACCACCAGATGTCAGACATAAGTGAAATAATAATCTAACATCTAATGTATTGTTTGTTTGTGTGGGTTGGCATTGAACTTGCTGCTTATTGCTGTCTCTGATCCTCACGTGGACATCAACACCTGCTATAAGTGGAAAAATCCTAATAAATAATTACATGCCTCCGATTAGATTAATCCATTGCGTGTATTTGGAGCGGCGCCCATAAATTCTCTGCAGCGTGGAAGATGTTCAAAGGCTCAGCAGCAAATGCGATTGCCACACTCACTTTTTTGATCAGCAATTCAAATGTAATGAAGTACAAAAAGTGACGGGTAGTCTAAGTTGGTTTCTCTTTCCATGCTGGGCACTTGGCATCATGAAAACGTACAGCTGTGTTGGCAAGCACACAGTCAGCGCAATGACATCCAACAGATGAATGGATCACCGTTGAGTTGTGAACATTAATAATTTATTGAATTATTTAATACATCTGTACAAAGGCAACTACACATATCTCTCCAGGTGTAATATTTTAAGATTCCACCCTTCTGCCATAATATTACTTTCACCTTAGACAGCATCTCATCCTATCTGTGAGCAATCTTTGTTCATAATATTTACAGCTTGATACATAAATTGCGCAGCAAGGGAAAGGGAAATTATTTCTAAAACGATCATCATAGAGGAAAACAGTCAAACATTAAAGATTAATGCAGAATGACCACTTTTGCCAAAGCGTATTTCAAAGAGATGAGAAAATGCTGGTTGAGAAAAGGGAAATTCGAGTTAAGCTGACTTTGGTGCTCACTGTAGTTAAATTTTAACATCACTTGTGAAGATCTGCCCCCCCTCTCTGCCTGCAGACTGCAGGAAGATGACGGATACACTCAGAGAATAGCGTAGAAATGTAAACTGTAAAATTAAAATAACGTAATTACAGTTCAGGTCAGTATTATGGGTCATATTATTATTATTATTATTATTATTATTATTATTATGTTACGGCTCTTGCTTAAAGCAATTATGTCATAAATTAGATTTAAAATTTAAATTACATGTATTTAGGCTTGAAGAAAACACAATGTAGCCTGGATGACATGGACATCTTCATTTGAATAATTATTGGATTTCTTGTCCATTATTTAAATCTTTAAATTATGTTATATTCATAACATAATTCATAATTATCATAACATAATAGCTTATTTTCATATAGATAACGTAAATTGTCCTGAATTATCCCAACTCACCTGAAACACAACATTTACATAGATACAGTTTAGTCTACATTACATAAATTATGCAAACATCAATTAATGTTAAACACTGAACTTGAGCTACCCTAGTTTTTTCTTGTTTGTTTTCAATATATACATACTGTATATTACACTAATGTGACTGAAAAGAGCAATTATTTTGTAAATATTCTTGATCCTCAGAGGATGATCCTCCAGTGGCACCATCACAGCACAGTGTCCATTTAAAGTAATACTGCAGTACAAATACAGTAAGAAGTGGACATTTATGATTCCCAGACCATGGACCATACTGGTTATGGTGATCCTTTGTCCTCTCCTTCATCGCTTAGTTCAGATCACATTGACCAACTGTACATCCTTCAAAAGCTAATGGACAAAGTACCATGACTTCAGTGAACATTTTCTTGATCCCCATTGCATCTCAGTCCATGATGATCATGTTATGACCTTTATGGTCTTCAGAGGATGATCGCCTACCCAAAACTTCCCAGTAATACCGTCCTTGCAATGACATTTTCACGTAATTGCACGAGCTGATCAAAGGCAACGGCAATGAAATTACAATAGAGGCTTTTCACAGGACCACACTAGCAGCACAGTGATTGACAGGGGCTCCGACACGATGACGGCACGTGAACATTTTGCGCAATTCTGTGTGGAAGCGGTCGTGTAGCCATGCGTAGAGGAAGGGGTTACAGCAGGATGAAGTCATGGCGCACAGGTGGCACAGCAGCTGGATGAGTAGGAAGTAACGTTTGTTAATGAGGTGAATATCTACATCGCGCAGCACATTAAACACGTGTATCGGAAGCCAACACACTGCGAAGGCGGCCACCAGCAGGGCCACCAAGCGGAAGATCTTTCTCTTACGAGCTCGGTGAGTGTTTGCCCGATCTTGTGTCCTCTGTCCAGGTGCAACGCACTTCTTCAGCTTGACAGAAATGCAGAGATAAGAGACAGAGACGGCGGACAGTGGCAGGACGTATGTGATCAACAGGGTGCTGTAGGCGTACGCACGTCTTTCTGTCTCTTGATCCAACCAGAACTCCTCACAGATGGTGAAGCCTTCCTCTTTGAACTCTACGTGGTAGGTGTGGGCCACCGCTGGGGCAACGAGCCCACAGGACAACAGCCAGATCCCGGTGAGGACAGAGGCACAGGTGGCCACAGTGGTGCGCTTCTTCAAGGGATGCACGGTTGCATAATATCTGGGTAGGAAAGTGAGGGCAGAGCGCTAAGTCAAGGTTTTATTTATGCATTCATCCAGCCAGGCACAGAAAGCAAGTAATCCAGGTCAGGGTTTTTAATGTTGCCCAATGAGATCATAGATTGTTAGAATGAGTGCAGAGGTCAGTAATGTTATCTTAATTAAGCCATTTATTGGCCCACTTAGTGTTAAAGGAACAAATGAGCTTTGTCTGTGATTCCAAATGAGCCACAGGAGTTCACGTCACCCATTAATACCACATATTTGGATTATGTCATACTTTACAAAAAAAAGAGGTCAGAATTGGATGAAAATGGGTGATGATTACTGCTGATGACTGCATTGGTTGGTGTAATTCCAGACTTGGACATTACTTAGTGAAACTGTGAAACTAAAACACGCAGGCTCATGAATACCACGTGGAAACACACAGCAAATCCTGCCACCAACTGAATTTCACCCACCTGTCCACGGCGATGGCTGTAAGAGTGAAGACCGACACGTAGACTGTGACAGGCTGGATGAGAAACACCAGGTAGCACATGGAGCGGCCAAAAATCCAGCCGTGAGGGTTGAAGGCGTAGGCCAGGGTAAAGGGAACGCAGGTCACACACATCAGCATGTCAGAAAAGGCCAGGTTTCCGATGAAGAAGTTGGTGACGTTGTGCATCTTGCGAGATCTACAGATAACGTAGAGGAGCAGGTAGTTCCCAAAGACGCCCACCACCACCACCAGCACGTAGCAGGGAATGATGAGAGGTTTGAACATCTGCAGCAGAGCCACATCTGCAAACTGGGAGCTGTGATTGGTGGAGGTGTTCTGTACCGCAGCCCCATAAATGTGCTCATCTGTCAGCGCCTCATCATCCACAGAGGAACGGATACAATCAGCTAAGCCAGTGTGATTACCCTCCATACCCACAGGGGTCAAGGGTCTCAGGACCTACATGGGCAAAGATACAACCAGCAACGTGTTATAGCAGCAAAGTTAAAGAGACTTTCATCAGCGTAAGATACATGAAAAGTGAAAAACAGCTTAATGATGAGTTCAGGTTTAGTTATTTAATGTGTACACTGGAAAATGGAAAAACGTTAGTGAATAAACACGCTTTTAACAACACCAACGCATTCTCGGAGGCAGGGAGTATTTGAAAAAATGTTTTATGAACATGAAGTTCAATTCAATTTGAATATGAATGACGGAGAGGAAAAGCATAATTTTTGTTTCAAAATGTGCATTAAAAAGGCACTTAGAAATGTCAGATAACGGAAGCTCTTTGGTGGCATTTATTGGACCGTCACTTTGATGACAGATCTACAATAACTAACAGGCTTTTTGACACATTAGTGTGTTTGATTATATATTTCTTATTGGTTTGCATCTTTGGTTTTGATGTGTTTCTACTCGAAGGAGCGACAATGTATGTGTAAGGGTCTTAGTAGGGAAAATAAATTTAAGAATTAGTTAAGGTTCAGTGGTAACTGACTTACAGGGAGCGCATATTCCTTTTGGAAAATCATAGCTCAAAATATTGAATGATTTACCAAAAATAGCTTCAAAGCATCACGCCGGAACCGACTAGATGATGCAATTTATGTAAGATGAGTTTTATTTGAACCAATATGACACATGGGAGGGCAACAGTGCTGGTAATAATCACTTTATCATCAAACTCCTCCTGTTTGATAGAACCGTTAAGATATTATGTGACGTTTTATAAACTCAGACGGTAACACGATTTATGTTTTTAATTGGCAGAGGCAGAGCGTCTTGGGGGTTCTATACCCTGCTCCTCCATGCTGAAGGTCCCTGAGTAAGACCCTGACCCCAGAAGTGAATGAGTGTGAATGAGAGTGTGAATGAGTGTGAATGAGAGGCAAACATTGTAAAGCGCTTTGAGTGGTCTCCAGACTAGAAAAAGGCTATAGTCCATTTACCATTTAATTTATGTTCTGTGTTTCTACTGACTGAGGCTGGTGGATTTAGCTCAGGGGTTTCATGTATCCAAACTATAGTTGGACTTTTTTATATGGATGTTGTGGAATTGCAAATATTTCTTTTAATGTTGTTATTGCAAGATAACAAGGTTAATTCTCACGTGATAGCAGTTCATTTATCTCACTATCTCGAGAAAACAAAAAGTTGTTTCCTCTTATAATATTCATTTGTTTCAGAGAAACAAAACGACACACTTGTGCCTCGGCTTACTGTCCAGTCGTGAATCAATTTACAAGTTCTTCAAAGTTCTTGTTATCTCGAGAAAACAAAGGTTGTTTTCTCATGATAAATGAACCCTATCGCAAGGAAACAACTTTTTGTGATATTGAGATAATAAGATAATGGCAAGCACGGACTCTGTGGGATGTACAACAGGTGTCGTCAACAGGTAAATCCACACGCGTAAATCAGAACCATACACACATTCAATTGTTCTCTTATTCAAGGCGTTGCAGACAAAATAAGAGATGTGTAGATGTGAAGCTCACGGTGTTTTATCTGACTGAGATCTGTTGTGATTCATGTTTCTGATGGGCATTTTGTAGTGTTGTTATGTAAACATCCTGTCAGTGCTGGTCTACCTGTGATCGCCGTGGTACAGTAGCAGAGAAAAAGGGCCTTGGAAGCGTTCTCCCTCTCCCATTGATACTTATCCTCCTACATGACAGCTAAACACAACATTCAGCGTGATTAAAAATGTATCAGCGTGCGCTTCTGATGGCAACAGAACAATTATTTCCATTCTCTTTTAACGAGCGCTCTTCACTGCATATTGTTGAAAGTTTGATGAATTATATAAAAGCACACTGTTTACAGCCACAAATGCTCAGCTGATTTAACATACGAATGAAGACGTCTGAGCCATAGAGTTTCTATTCACTGTAGATTTGTTTATCTTTCAATTCTATGTAGATTTCTGCACGATGTGATAGTGACAGATTGTAATTATAAGTACAACTACAAAGATAATGAATTATGCATTGATACCTGTCTATGAAAAGGATGTTGTGGAAAGAACAAAACCTTGAACTTTGCTCTTCTGAAGTCTGCAATTGCTAACACAATTCTGTTTCAAATGGAAATGGAAACAGCCGTCATATGCGGCATGTATGACATGTTTAGATATGCAGCTTCATACGCAATCTCTTCTCCAAAACTGACAGCGGCAGTGCCCGTGATGAATATCCTATGAATGTGATTTACACTTCTGGCAGATTTTTGTGTAATCATTTAATCATCCAGGTCTGCATTCCTCTAAAAGTAACAGTTGAATTTGCATAGCTGTTTAATATTAAGAGACTGACAGGATTCTTCAATGAAATATCACTTAATCTTATGTTAGAGTGCTCTGATATACATTTACATTACTAATAAACATGATTAATGAGAGTATGCATGGGTGCCTATTGCGTATGAGTCACAAAATGCTGTCAGCAGAGGAAAATTAACACCAGAAATTTCATCACTTTTAGGCATAATGTGAAATATAAGATAATAATGATAATAACTATTGTTATCATTATCATATTTTTTCTTAATATTGTTAAAAGTAGTAATAATAGTGGTAGTGTTAGTATTATCAGTATTGTTATTATCACGTTTTCATTTTGACACATTTTGGTTGAGAAATATAATTATGTTGATATGCTGTAACAAAGGTACACAAAAAAAGAATGTTGGTGTCTTACCTGTGGCGGTTTTGTGTTGCTCAGTGGGACGGTGAGGAGACGGCTGCTGACAGCGAGCTGAAGCTGCTGCTGGAGGTTTTGAGAGAGACACACAGAGAGAGAGAGACTGAGAGAGAGAGTGAGAGAGACTGAGAGAGAGAGAGAGAGAGACTGAGAGAGACTGAATGAGAGAGACTGAGAGAGACTGAATGAGAGAGACTGAGAGAGAGAGTGAGAGAGACTGAGAGAGAGCGAGAGAGAGACTGAGAGAGACTGAATGAGAGAGACTGAGAGAGAGTGAGAGAGATTTAAATTCCACATATGTGAAGAGAGAGAGAGAGACTGGTTGACACACAGGCACACACAAACATCAATTTCCAGGCTGGACTTGATGGAGGTAATTTGATGTTCACTTGATAAGTGTTCGTGGCAGATCAAGATAATAGTGTTGGTGCATGTGGTGGTTGCATTATTGATCTGTGCTCAAAGCGGCAGGACTAAATGAGATGATTTGTTTTTCTACTTGTTTGTTTGTGCAGCAGCCTTGCTGGTTTTCCTCCACCTTGTTAAGGTGTCTGTGTAAGAGTGCGTTGATGGCAAAGTGACACATTTCACATCAACAGAAGTGATTTTGTATTAACAATTAACATGTGAATTGAGTCCCTGATTATCCTTTAAATGTAATATTGTCCTACTATCAATTAAGGAAAATACGACATATCTTGTCAGGTTAACTTTTAGGATAATGTTGATCTTTTATTTATACTCTGATTTTATTTCATTGTGGATTTGCCTTTTAATTTTCAGACCTGTAGATTTGATGACATATTACAGTTACGGTGAAGCATATTAATGAAACATAAGAATCTTAAAGACATCACACGCATCCTCTGATATTTCATAAGTGCAGCACTGCCGCCTCACGATGAAAGCCTTTGCAGCAAACCAACATTCCAGCAAATCCCATGACGTCAGAGATGACAGCACGTAGGAGATATGTACATGTACTCATATAAAATGGCTACCATAATGGTCATGAAGAGCTGAAGCTCAGGTGTTCCTTGCGGTAGCTGAACATCAGGACACAATGACCTTTTCATGACAGATGGAGAATAAACGCTGGAGTACAAGCAGCAGTTATGGTGACACGGTTCGTCCTGTTTAATGAAATGAACTGTAGGAGCTTCAGTCAGAGGCCGTTACAGAGGGAGAGGACAGCTCTAAGCTTTGTGTCGGGATGGGGACACACGATTAAGGATTACTAAATAGACGGCAGTCAGAGCCCACACAGACACACAACGAGCCTGTTCCACAAGACAATGCTGTCATCCAGAAAGCATACACGAAAAGAGTAATGGGTTGACATGTGATTATTATTAAGAAAAAAAAAGTTAAAACTGCTCATCAAAGCTGAGAGAAGTCCCAGATGAAATAAAATGTGATAAACCTTTGGGTGTAGAAACGGCATAGAAGTCGGGTACGGTTGAATTTTGTGCGCGCATATGAGAAACATGATGTTATTTTTCCAGGCTGTTGTCACAAAGACTTCATTATTTCATTTTGAAAAATGACTTCAATGTTTTGGGTGATGTATAGCGTCTGACAGAGTGCAGAGCAGTGCTTGCATGGTGGAAGTGTGTCAGCTCCAGGAATAGGACAATTGATATTCATTGCAAGTAGCTCACCTTTCCATGGATACCCCAGCACACATGCGGATTGTCTGTAACAAGCCAGTGTTTAGGTAATATGCTCGATAACACACACACACACACACACACACACAGACGGATCTACACATCCGGGAGTAGAATGAGGCTGTCTGATTTAAAAGCAGATCTTGATTGTGGCCTAGTCTGGGACTGTAGTAAACTGAGCTTTGATCCCCCTGAGAGAATTTTCACCAGAGTGCTGATCAGAGTTGCCAGATATCCACTGTGACCCCTGGCTAACAAGACTGAAAAGCTCTTTTATCACTGAGTCTTTGTGAATTCTGTCTACCTGTTTTTTTTTGTTTTTTTTCATGATAAAAATGGAACATGGACTTTTATGTCCTCTGTATTGTGTTATGTTAGTGTGTCCACCAGTTCACAGGTGAGAGTGTCACCTCAGAAAAATCAAGCGTGACATCCCTGTTATGTGTATCTGTGCAAGATCTGGAGTCCAAAAGACTTGATTGCAGATTAGATAAAAACATAATGATGCAAAAAATTGTTATGGGTGAGAAAGTCTTGGCTGCTATACTGGCACTTGGTGGTTATCGGTAGCCCTGAAAATTTCCATGAAAATAGAAATATTAGACATTGTTATTTCTCCCACTCTTAGACTCAAAGGGACGTCAAATGCAGATGAACTAAGAGCTACGTACAAAAGCATCCAACTCATTATTGTGTTCTAGGTCTTTTAAGTGTGTGACTTTCACCGCAACGGCTTTGGGCTTCCATTGTGTGGATTTTTCCTATTATCCGATGTTTTATCAGTGATTCAGTGCCAGCCAGTATCATTCAGTCAGTCAGTCAAATCATAAAAAAGGCTCCTGGGGCCGACCCTTACACTAACTTTGGTGAGGGCCAAAATAGCTCTCTTCAATCTTCACATCAGCAGGCAAATTCATTTTGCGTTATTTACCTTTTCATTCCTTTGTGGACCTGTGGACCTTTTTGCAGCGGTTTCCTGGATTGCAATCATTATCTGGAGACACAAGCATTTCATTCTGTGAATAAAAGGAATCTAAGATGCTGACATGAGTTTTATACGTAACAAGAGTTCACACAATAATAAGAGACATTCATGGTTATACAAATGTCAGCATAATCTGTACACACAATGAGCATTCTGTTTGTTTGTATTGTTTGGGCGAAGGACACATTATGGCTCTTACATGTATACAGATGAAGCTTCATATTTCTAACCCACGTCTTCCTTTAGAAACTGGCTTTAATAGCAGCAAAACCACTATTGATTGAACCGCTATTGATTATGTTGTGTACAATAACTCCAAAATGAGGTGCTGCAAACAAATTTGCGACAACAGACAACCGTTCTCTTAACGTGGTGTAAATAAGATCAGCTTTTCAACGTGCTCTGTTCTGGGCCGCCTGCAGCGCTTTATGTTAGCTTCAGGCTCTCAGATTACTTAAGGTCATCTTGCTTTTCTCTCTATCAGGTGAAAATGATCGCCTCCATGCACTTGCAGCTTTTGTTTGTCTCACCAGGCAGATGCGTGTACTCAGATAATTGCTTTCACTGAAGAGATGTGTTACCAAAACAAACTGATGCGCTGGGGAAGGTCGACATGCATTAGGAGAGAAACTCACCTATTAAAATTCAGACGTAAATGAGTTTGGTTTTTTTTTTTTGTAATTTAGACACTTTTGCCTCTGTTTTGTCTGCTTTTATCTCCTTCTGTTAGAAATTGTTGATCATGGTCCAGTAAAGCTGATAATGGTCGATTCTACACATTTTGGGGGTCCTTTCTCAAATTTTTTCAAACAATAATAACTAAGTTTTGTAGGAGACGAGTTTGCTTAAACCTGAACTGGTAGCTGTATTTGATAAATATAAGATTCTGTCGTTGAAACCTCTGACTTGACAGGCACATACTTTTAGATCTGGGTTCATGGTGGCATTCCATTTGTGTCAATTATGAAAAGACCATCAGAAATGTGAGAAATTTTAAAAGATGGATTAATTATATGAACATTTGTAAATAGAGTGCTGGTTTAGCATCAATTCGACGGTTCCTCTTTCTGAGAAAACTGCGGCTTTATTTGTGTGTTATCTTTTTGTCTGAGCTGCACAGGCTGTGAACTGCGTCAGCTCTGACGTTAAAACATTCTGTTTCATGGGGACTGTAAAGCCCCAGGCAGATGCTTGCATCAAACGTGACCTTTGCCATGACATGACATGACAGTGAACATGACTTTTCATGATTCTGATGTGTCATCTTATCTCAAATTGATGAACCCCATCTGCCTCTTCTTCTTGAAGTATTGTCTGCTCTTGTCCTCATGCTTTTACTTTGCTTGTGATTTCTGTTTCCATGGTAATATGTGAAGCATTGGGCACATTCCTCACATTCATCCATTTAAGAGTATGAATGAATTATGATTCGCTGTGATGTGCTCTACCCATGTTTATGACATACGTTGATAACACCTTGAAGGTGCTGGCATTTGCAAAGCAAATCTTCTTTGAGTCTACACAATATGAATAATCACAGCACATACTTTCAAAGATTGTATTCATAGATAATCATATTTTATTCTGTGTGTGCAGGCCTTGAACAATGATTTAAGTAGTGAGGCTTCATATGGTGATCATTCGCTCTAATGAGAGCCTACGAGTGTTCCTTCTTTCTATTCTATCTAGTCTATGTGGTGAGTGCAGAGCCAGAGGGGACAACGTACACGTGACTTCACATACGAACATGTTCGATATTACACATAATGGGGTCAGTAATAAAAAGGTGCACTTAAACACTCTTGATGGTCAGAGCAAAAGAATAAGCACAACAGATCTGCTGAGACAATCACAACGGATGAATGCAAAGAATGTCTCTACTACTACTTAACCCACACACACACTGGAAGAACTCCATACAGAGTGGACCAATGTCAGGGGCCAGGGACTCAAACCCGAACGCTTCTTGATGTGAGACAACAGTATGAATCAACAAACGACCTTGTCGCCCCAGAATGAAAATTAAATATTCTTTTACACTTTAATAGAAAAACATGACTTTATCGAGACTTTGGCTCCCCCTAGTGATCACACTGGGTAACAACCAAAAGACATCAATTCCTAGAATGGATTTTATGCTCTAAAAGAGGGGCTAAAAGTTTGCATGAGCTATGGGGCATCTTCCTTAATTTGATTAGAGCGCATTTTACTGCCTTTCAAATCTCGCTAGCATCCTGTTAACCTAATTACGTTGAATGATGAAGGGCCGACTCAACAAATGAGTAATTGCTCGCAATTAAAGAAATGGACCGAACTGACTGGGCTGTGATGAAAATGTTGCACTACAACAAAATTGGAAGACAGAGGCCAATAACATCCATCTTTTATGTTCTTAAAGATGTAAACAGCTTCTCTTGCTCCCTAACTCACAGCATTAATTTAAGACTTCACATGGGATCAATAAAAACACACAATCAGGTGTAAAAGGTCACCGGTCTTTGGTTTAATTAGCATCACAAACAGTAAAATCAGGAACAAGTCAGACAATGAAATGCTAAGGCCGTGGAAGAACATAGAGAAAGCAAGGAACAGCTCATGATGTGGTTTGCGAAGTGAAATTATGGCTGGCGATTGTTGTGACGTTTCTGCTACTCGCCCCCACACAGCTCCAGCAGGATTTTTCGGTAATCACCAGATGTGTCTCCCTACAAAACGAGGGCAAGAGTGGAAGCCAGAGGACAAATAACTGTGAGCAATCAGACGAGTGCAGCCAAGTCATTTTTATTGATTTAGATTTTTTATGTAAATATTTCTTGTTGGTTGGTGGCATGTTTCCAGTCCCCAACTTTCAGAGTCTTACCTTGATGAAGGAGTAGAGAGTCTTGCCATACAGCTTGAGGAACTGCGCCTTAATGTCCAACATGTCAATCTCGGCCCTGGCCACCATTATTCTGATGAGGACACTATCTGTGGTGCCCAGGCCCTGCCAAGAGACAGAAACGCGATATTCATTCTGCACTTAACCTTTTACCACACCCGGTGAGATGACATCATTTATCTCCTTCTGCCTAACTAATAATCTGTGGTAGATCAACAAATACTAGGGAGAGTTAAATAATAAATCAGCAGAATAGCATCTGGGAATTAGAGGATTGCACTGGCAAGCAATTAATGGAACGCTGAGAGGAGAAACGTGTAGCGGCTGGATGAGAGGGCCCTGTTTTCTAAGCACCAAAGGAGAAGAGGAAGATGTGAATGATAAATGGTATAAGACTCCGGATCAGCAGCACCATATTGTAGGTAGAATGAAGTTCATAAAAAAAAAAAATGATGAGAAAAAGGACACAAGTAGTAACCAAAGTCTTATATTATTCTATTCTGAGTGGTTTTCTCAGTCTGAAACTGAAACACAAGCATATACAGGAACAATTTAACGACTATTATTACAAGCATTAAATATTTACCTTCATTGATTTGTATAATCGCTCTGCAAAGAAAGCGTGCTTGTTCTTGATGCATTTCACTGAAAAGCAAAAACACAAGTCCCAGTTCATGAGATGCAAAACTTTTACGTTACTTCTTTACTGGCTCCCTGTGGCTGCTACACTAATCCCAAAATAAACAAAACTAATCCCATAATTACAAATACGGCTTGCAGTCAAATAAGAAAATATCACTGAAAGCTAAAGATTTGGAAAAGTAGTAGATCACACAGTTTTTACAGGATTGTATTCATTTACAACTCTGCACAGGTGCTCCTATTATTCTATCCATCTTCTTCAGTGTATATTATTATTATTATTTTACATGATAGACCTCTCATTGATAATTTGGTAATCACTACCACATATAAATATTCTCTAAAAAAAAAAATAATTTCTAACTG
>OMNV01001345.1:7128-28919 GCA_900303265.1 Brotula barbata | reverse complement strand
CTAACTGTTTGTGTTCATTTTAGCTACTGAGTCTTTATTCCAAGTGAAGGACAAAAATGAGTGGCAGCTTTGTATTTGATGATAAGAAACAGACCTATGGCCAGGAACACGTCCTCCAGACTGCCAGACATTTCCCTCTTGATGCTTTCCTCAATGTCTCTCCCAGAAATCTTCTGATACTCCTCAAACACTGAATAAGGAAAGAAAATGATGAATAATGGCACGACATCAACCGGGTTGAAGTCGATCTTGATGAAAGGGTGAGTTGTAGTGCCCAAAGCCACCACAGGAGGTCACTATAATCAGTTTCTGTGTGACCTTTATAACTTTTTAAAGCAAAACTAAGCACAACAAGGGGGTTTTGTATGAACCGAAAGTGAGAATACCTCGTAGCAGATGTTTTTGGTTCCTCACACAGAGCACGGTGAGAAATTTAACCTCGTCTGTTCCCCATCGAGCCTCGCCGGCTTCATAGATTTCCTACGACAAATATTTCAAACTGAATATTTCAATTTCATACTGTGGGGTAAAACATATACCATGCTTTTATGCAAACATCTGAGCCCCCACCTTGGCGTCTTTCGCAGCCAGGGCCTCGTCCACTTTGTCGCTTTCGTCCCGTCCGGCCTGGGAGGCAGAGCACACAACAGCATAAAGTAAAATGCAGTGAAGTGTGTTGCAATAAAAATGGTTTGTGGTGGATTATTTTGTAAAGCAGAAGTGAATCTGCTTCTTCTTCTTCTATGAAGAAATAGGGGCAATAATGCTTAGATTTCCTTTATTTCACCCGTAAGACATCACGAGCTGATGCTGGCTCACCGTGAGTAAAGAGATCAAAACTCGCTGAAACATTCCAGACGTGTCGCCGCATACAGCATCTTCCAGACTCTTCTCATATTCTGCCACAGATAGAACAAATTAAAAACACACAAACATTTTTTTCAGTGTTGTCATCTAAATTCACAACATCCAAAACATCTGCAGAAAGCAGCCCATTAAAAACAGGACTTCCAAACTACTTTCAAGTTGACTAATTGCGGCCGTAGAACAAATAAGCAAACAATAGACCTCCATACACGGGGAGGGCAGCTCAGGCTTTTATGAATTATTGATGTCACACATTGTTTTCTAATAGTGGGTGTCATTACATCATCAAACAAAGAACAGATCCTCTAGCAGTGAGACACAATATCAGATATCATACACAAGTCACAGGCACGAGCCGACTCGGACACACACTGTGACCTGCGCTAAAGATTCTGTTCTGTGCATTAAAAAAAACGTTACCTTTCTTGTAGAATGCGTTGATGGTTCTTATCTCAGTGTTTGACCTCGAGGCGAGGATATCGATGAGACAGGCCTCTTCGGTACCAGCGCCCTGTGATCAAACACAAGAGAGGGATGTTAGAAATGACACATTTGATAGCGGTAAAAACTTGGCGACTTGGCGAACCGCCACTCCCATAATTCCATGGGAAATATACCTGATATACCTGTCAGAGCAAGGTCATGTCACTCAATGACATTCCTACACTAATTAACTCCACAACGCTCAGAGCACACATCTGTAATCTTTCGTGCTGCTGTGGTGTGGGAACGAGACGCGTAAAAGTCAGTCGAATTACATCTTCACACAAAAAGGGCAGAGAAAACGGGCGGGAAACTTGGATTACAACAAGAAAAGTTAACGACTGTCACTTTAAAAAGACGACTCTGACCTTCATGGCAGTTCTCAGCTCGTAGGCGTCGTACACGGGGGCGAGCATCAGCAGACCCAGAACGACGCTCCTGAAGTTCCCACTCAGCTCAGAGGACAGATCGTCAGCCAGGTCCTGCAGGGAAAAGGATGGAACAGGAAGAGAAAACAACACTTCAGTCAATTCATTAAGCAGGGAAATATTAACTCAATATATTTGAATGCAGTTAAGTTAAGAATAGTTCAATATTGATGTAGTTTTCTGTTGAATATTGTACGGTGTTCCCTGGAATTTGTTAGTCTGTTCCAGTTTTGCCTGTTTTTATTCCAATGTTTTTGCCTCACATGAGCTGCTATGACAAAAAAAAGAAGACCTTTGTGAGGGATCATAACAGTTCACCTCTCCTCTCATTCAGGCTTAAAGTGTGTAACAGATGTCACTCCTGGCCTCTTATCTTAGTGACTAATGTCTTTATGTCACTGTGGTTCAGATATGACTTCACGCATACCAGGCATGGGGCTGTTCTCTCCACTAGAGGGTGGGGTTTCTGGACACAGCTTTGGGAACAGATCCTCTTCTGCGGCCACATGTTGGCGTCACCCTGTTCGACATGACTCACTCTTTCTGCCTACGAGGATTCCACTGGCTCTCCTTGCAGCTTCCTCAACATCTCAGTAGAGCTTTCAGTTAACTTTATGGACGCTCGACTATAGCAGTGTGTTGTGGGAAGACTGTTTTGACTTGATGGCAGTGCAGAAACATGGCAGTCTTCCTGTTTTGTTTACGTAATCAACCAGATTATTGAGTAACAAATCTCGATTTCTGCTTAATAAATCGAATTGTTTCCCTTTCCAGAAGGTGACAAGGCCCTCACTGTTCTGGTCTTTGTTTACGGGTGGGATTCTTTTCTCTTTTATAGTTAATCATTCACAGAATATTAACAGCAGGTAGATAACAGAACCAAGACCCAACCTAAAGTGAGAAATGAACAGAATAGTAAACAGGGACCAGGAGTAGAAGGTAGAGAAGCAGACCGCCGCTTCAAGTCTCTGCTTTCACTTACCCGACTTTTCCGCCTCTAGCTTGTTTTGTTTCACATTAACAGAACGCGTCATCATTCATAAAAGACACTGGGAGTAAAGTTTCTCTCTCACCTTCCCCACCATCTGCTTGTAGGCCTCCTTGATGCGCTGCCTCTGCGCAATCGTACGGTGCGCTACGACCTCGATGATGGCTGCCTCATCGGTGCC
Organism: Brotula barbata; assembly: GCA_900303265.1. Classification (NCBI taxonomy): domain Eukaryota; kingdom Metazoa; phylum Chordata; class Actinopteri; order Ophidiiformes; family Ophidiidae; genus Brotula; species Brotula barbata. Next base: position 25,972 of record OMNV01001345.1, on the reverse strand, counting down.
TGCAAACACATCGAAATCATCGAGGTCAATCATAGGTCCAAAATGTCAAACTGTAAAGATCAAGTGTTCCAATTCCAGGGGATTGAATAACAAATAAACAGGAAAAGGTCCATTCCTAGTTATATAATCATGTTATACAATCTTATATATAGGATGCACAATGAAGCACCAGCTCTGCAACCCTGGAGATAAAGCCAACACACACACACACACAGCTGTTTGTCAGTGTCGACATAGAAACCATCTGTTTGCAGCAGAGCTCAAACTAGAGTCAGGGGAAGATGATTATGTTGGTTAAGGCTGACAGAAACATTCCTAACCAAACATTTGCTGACAGGAAAAAACAAAAACAAGGATAGCTTTATGTAGTCTGAAATGTTTATTAGGATGTGAGTTTCTGTATGTAAGTATGTATTTATGTACCCACTAACATGGTGCAACCCCTGATAGCATTGGGCTGCGATCAGCAGAGTTAATACAAGAGAAAAAAATGAAAAATATCAAACTGTCATGACAACACCAACACAGCGATCGTAAATTTAGCCGGAACTTTCCTGGACAGGAGGAGAGCCCCAAAAGGAGAATCATTCAGTTTTTCCACGGATGTCCAACTTTAATGATATGGTAAGACAAGACTTTGGCTGGATCACTCACCAGCTCCCTTCATCGCTCCTCTGAGTTTCTGACAATCCTCCTCTGCATTGAAACCAGCCGCCTCGGTCACGGTGCCACGATTTCCAAGCTGGACACACATAAATTCAAATCACGAGGTTATGACATTTTAGTCTGTTAACCTTACAAGTACTCTGTCACGATGCTCGCAAGGCGCCATAAATTATTTTATCTATTCAAATATCATTTATGACTTAATAAAACTGTGCAGAACATCATTTTCACTTAGGAGGGTCTACAAGCTTGGGCTCCAGTTTTTTTGATAGAAATTTCTCTCAATTGGTTTGGAATGTAGTGTGTTTTTTTCTCTTTTTTTTAAGAAACTAAATCAAGCCAGTCTAAAAGATGCAAAATTATATGATTTTTTTTGCCCAGAGATCAAGTAAAATACGAGATAAAAGTCATTTCTACCGATGATGTAAATAAATGCAAATGTGAACATCAATGTGCTCTTTGTTGACAGACTCACCGCTGCCATTGTAGGAAGAGAGTGCGTTTCCAAGCTGGAAATTAGGAAAGCTACAAACACACAAAGAAATAATAGTGATACATCAAACACGCAATCACCTTGAGCTTATGTACACAAAGCCTGTCAGGAGAGCTGACCTTCTTAACCTCTGATCAATATTGCATGCACAATATCATCAGACAGGATGTGAGTCTCACACATGGTTATGGGATCTTTTGTTTTCCTCGGAGCTGGTATTCCCTCAGCTAATCACCTTAAGCTACTGTTTGGACACACCTGTAATCACTCCAGGAAGAGTCTGAGAGGGGAGGTAAGCTACTCCATTCCCCGGCCTCTAGAGATCAAATTACTACTGACACAGTTATCACATATCTCACAAAAAAATTTTTATTACATAAACACAACTTTGCTTCACTGATATGCGGCGCAGAACTTCGGAAATCCACAGCTTTCCAATTTCGTTTCACGCATGTATTGCACACAAGAGAGGAAACTCCTTGCATTAAGTTGACATTGGAGAGCTGAAATTATAGAGTTGCCTCGAGTAATTGTGTGTATGTCAACAACCCACGCCTGCGTGTATTGTAATGTAAATAGATAGTACTCTGAGTATTTTCAAAGCACTCACTGTGTGGAGAAAGAATATGAATTATTCTTTTTCATAATCAAAATAATGGTTTGTTATCTTCCACGACCAGCACATCATATACAATGTAAAACCTCTATGTGTGTGTGTGTGCTGAACCATATTACACACACAAACATTCTGTATCTGTTTATATGCATCGGTGTTTACCTGGTAAATTACTGTAGCCTTTTTCCATTGCTAATTGAAGTTAAAATCTGCTATGTTACTTTAAAATGGAAAACTGACTGTTCCAGGAAAACCATAAATAAATAAATGAAATGAATAAAATTCACAATATACAATTCAGAGTAAAGCCCAAAAACTACACAGAGAAGTCGTTAAAGTGAAAGATACAAAGCAAGTGTGAACATAAATCATCAGCACAACAATGTTATTGTGGCTTTCTATGGAAATTGAGCAATACTGGAGCTGTCATGTAGGAAAAAAAGTTTTCCTCAGAACAGCGCCTACAGGGCGAGGATCCAACTGGCTCCAAACGAAAATAAGTTCCCGAACCAACATCTGTGTGCCGAGTAACATTGTCTTGGATGTCTTGGTAGAGTTTTTGTTTTTTTTAAATATAGGTTATAAAGGTATTAGGAACATGAGTTGAAGAGACAGATCGGCGTCAAGGCTCTGAAGTTGGATCGCGGGCACGCCCTGCACACTGAGCACCAACGGTCATTGCGCTCCGACGTGCGTGTCAGTCACAAAACAGACAGAAGAATGACAGATCCTCGCTGTGAGAGCTCTTACCTGAGCTGGAAATTGATCCAAGGGTAGCAGAAGAGAGATCGGAGCCAGAATGAGCGCCAATGTTCCGGGAATCTCAACCTAATAACCCCTATCTCACGTCCCACCCACAGGATGCAAATGTCTACACCCATGATCAAAGCTCTGCCTCCGTGAGCGTTTGTTTTTTTTAAAAAACTTTATGAATCTAACAAACACAAGACAAAAGCAGGTACAGGTATGAGGTAAACAGGCAATTAAGAGATCCTAAATAAAGTGCTGATTAATAAATAAATTGAAAGATTGATAGATTTACAAATTTATTGCCTCAAAATGTAGAGGACATTAAAGGAAACTGTGGGAATATTGCAGGAAAAACTAACATCATTAGAGGCAAATACTTGCGAAAAATAGTGCAACGTTAGAATAAGAATTTATAATTCTGTAAAATAATGTATTTTTCTTTGTATTTCTTAGATATTTGAGTCAGATATTATCTTCTAAAGTTCTTGAGCTGCAGTTGAGTGCTGCTGTTATTTGACAGGGAGAACCACGCGTGAATTTCCGTATACTTCTACCTGATGTGTACTCTGTATTTGTTTCAGTAAATATGATTATGACAAACGAGAAGAAAAAATTATTATTAAATTTCTCCACTTACGTGGCTATGACACAGAGGGGGGAGGGGCGCACGGGAGGCTGCAGCTTTACTCTGAAATACATTACCCACAATTCCGTACGTGCATCAACAGCAACGAGAGGGACAAACCTGACGAGGCCACGTGACGTCCGAACGTGACGTCTCCAATCTTACCAGCCTGGAGCCATATGGCGAGCCGTTTTCACATTTAATGGCTGAGTTTGCCCAGGAAGAATGAGGTTGTGGACATTTCAAATGACGGTTGTGGATGAGAGGAACGTCATTGTGGATATCTGAAATGTTCATTTTGACTAGGAGGATATCTGCAATACATATCCAGTCTGGCTATCAAATATTAAATCGGCTCGCCATTGAAGCCAAGACGTCTTTACGGGCTGATATTTATGCGTTGATATAATTTACATTACTGCTATCATGCATGGGGAGCCCAAACAAACTATGAAGCACTATAAATCAAAAGGACTTTAAGACTATGAACTTTGGTAAATGATGTTCAAGATAGATTGTAGTTTTACAAGCGATCCTAACTAAAGTCATTATTAAATTATTTAAAAATAAGATAAATTAAAATGCCATAATTTAATGGATGTAAAGGATTTTTATGTGCCTTTTGTATGTGTATACTCAATTGGGAATAAGGTACTAATGGGGTGAAAAGGCCCATTAAATGTATTCCAAACTCTTGAATGTGTCAGTGCTATTACTGTTACTACACCATCAACCCATCCATTGACTTTTCCGCTTATCCTTGTCAGGTTCATGGTGGGGCTGGAGCCTACCCAGCAGGCATTTGGTGAAAGGCAGGGAACACCATGGACAGGAGACCGATCCATCTTAGGGCCAACACATAGAGACAGACCACTCAATCACACTCCCATTCACATGTATGGGTAATATGGATACACCAATTTACCTAAGATGTCTTTGAAGGTGGGAAGGAACTGAAGGGCCTCGTGGAAGTGGAAACCCACACAGACACGGGAAGAAAATGTAAACGCCACACAGAAGTGACCGGAGACCTCTCACTTCTACCGGCACGGCAGACTTTTTAATAGTGCCACGAGAAATTCAGTGCTTGACCTTGTTCAACATCAAGTTTTCTAAGATGACGCTCTGTTGCTGATATGTAGACAAGGCATCTATAATGTACAACAGCTCTTAACACGTTTGCTATATGTGCATATATATATGTATCAGTAGTGATCGGCTGTGGATAAAGTACCTCAAAGTTATACTTGAGTAAATATAGGGATATGTCATTAAAAAATAATTTAGTTCCAAGGAAAATTGACTGAGTGAAAATTAGCTGCTGCTGTTAATTTTACATAATATTTGTAGGTAACTTGAAAGTAAAAGCAAAATACTTTATCCTCATGGTGTCATTTATACCTTGTGATAGTCTTCATATTAATAAACGAACATCTCATCCAACGCTCCATCTTTGCAGCTCAATAACGACCATATATTCTATGAGGAAAAGCAGTCAACAGACTCTTCAACGGTGCTTTTCAAACTTTATTTGTAGATGATCTTGAACTTTAGATGACGTATTAAATGAGTTAGATGGTCTAGAGTCCTCTCTGTCTGGCTTCAAAATTAGCACATACAATTTAGTAAACCTGTTTTGTGTAGTGGAGTAAATGTATAGATGTTCCTTCAGAAATGTCGTCCAACAAAAGTAGTACATTTTATCATACTCAAGCACTGCATTTTTCGTTGCCGTACACCACCGATTGTGATGTAACGATGTGAGTGACGTAACGGTCGCTAACTCGGGGCGCTTCGTAGATCACGTGGTCTCGCCAGATTTGTCGATGGAGTCGCTCCTCAACAGCAACAGCTCGGATGTTGCGATATCAGTGGCAGCCAAAGATTGCTGTGGTTGCAGGGATTAGGCTGCTGAGCTGAACCTCTCGTGTTTTGCTGGTTGTCAGATTCTGAGGTTTCGCCCTTACAACAGGAGGTGGTTGCAGTCGTGCCTTCCGGTTGTTTTGTCATACAGACAACTAGCACGCGCTAATGCGTTAGCTTAGTAAAAGTCATAGTGTTATTATAAATGGAAGCAATTAACTAGCTAGGCGGATAGCAATGTGGTCAATAAATGGTTGCTTCACTTGACCGAGGATGGGAAGATTTTTTCGGGTGTCTTACGAGTCACACGTCGGATACAGCGAAGACATTGTCTTTCGAGGATAACCTGGATAACCTTACACGAAATGTCATAGCGCGTAAGTAGCTAGCACTTAGCTAGCTCCGTAATGGCTGGACGAGATGGAGAAGGACCTAATGTTATCATCAGCAGCAGCCATCCGTGAGCAGCTGGATGGATAGCTAAAGAATCACTTTCTCCGGAGATGAGAGCATCCTAGGTGGCTTTGATCACTTACATAACAGCTAGTCGCAGCCGCTCTAGCTACAACAAACTGGGCATTTGGCAAATGGAAAATTTGCCACCAGAAATCCAAAATCTGGGTTGTGTCAACATCCTCCTAAGTGACAAAGACATCTCTGCATGGTTTGGAAATAGCCTTGGATCCATTAGGTCTGCATTCTGACCCGTTCAGTAAACAAACTCATTTGTGACAGTGACTGAAGGAGCACACCTCCCTCCTGTCATTTGGATATCATGAGGAAGTTCTTTGATTCCCGTCGGGAGTTGGTCAGCTCCGGGCCTGGTTCTGGAGGGGGAGGGGGAAGCTCCGGGTCCAGCCATGCAGGTGGAAATTTCATTGGACGAGGCTTTACTGTCGGGCGGCATCAAGTCACTGTCGAGGAGATAATTGCTGAAGGTAAGAAGGAGCTGCATAGACCAGATGATGTCTGTTTTTCTGCCTTCATCATGGAGGATAGAGTGAACGTCCTGTATGTTCAAGGAGCATGAATCACCTTGACATGCCAATACAACCACAGTCTCCCTATGTTTGCATTACTTCCACCCCCACTAGAATGAGAGACATAAATCAGAGGCCTGAAGGTTTCTCTCGTGTCAGTTTTTTGTTTGCCGTTTTATATGTGATCTTTGTGGGATTAAGACCCACCTGGGACAGGACAGTTGTTCTTGGATCAGTTATCAGAACCCTGTAAATCAGACCGAATGAAATGCTACTTCAGATTTTGGAATTTCAAAGCAGGTGCCAGTTGGCTACTTTTAATCTTGTTTTAAGACTGATGGGGCAAAAGTACTAATGCTGAAGCAGAAGCTTACAAATCTAAGCAACACTGGCATTATTACCATTCCTTATTTGTTAATACATTTCTATTTGTAGATTGATAAATAAAACATTTTAGAACAGAGTCTGAAAGGCTTTAGATTCTGTACAGATTGCATTCATAACTAATTACAGAGTTGAAAGGAAACAAAGAGTACTATACTACTTTCATACTATCGGATTACAAAGTCAGAATCCTGAAATGTATTGACATTGATTGTACATTAACCTACCCTGTGTTCATCTCTAGCGAGAGCCTGGTAATAATTACGCTGTTACAGTATTTGTCTTGAATGTACAGTGTCAGACAACCAACGAGTCAAGGTTTTTAGAACCAATACACAACAGTAAGTGAGTGTTTTGCACATGGTCATTTGCAAATGTCCTCTTCGGTATAGAGTATATTTTCAGCAGAATCTGATCCTAAGCTGCAAATATTCAGAAATGTCTAGACCTTAGTTTTATGTTGCAACTGTCCTACACAAAACTGTTTTAAAAGTGTCAAGTTGCTGATGTATCAGCCACAACGTCTGCTCGAAATGGATTATTCTGTTGATTGAATTGTGAAGCAAATTTGTGGTCTCAGCCACACCAGATGGTTGGGCCACAATGTAGGCCTCGATGTAAACCCTGCAGCAATGACATGACTAATAGATAGACACTATAAGGCTACACCATTTTGTGCTGGCTGCCTGTGCTGATGCTTCTACATTTGTTAAGGTAATTATGTGTGAGAAATAGCTCGCAGCTGCGTTTTCAAAATCATGATTAGGACTTGGTATCGTTTGAGGGGTTTTTTTCAGTGGAGGTGGCAGAGGGTTAAGTTCTCACATGCAGGTGTTTATTGTTGTCTTTAACAGCCCCGGGAGAAATGTGTGTTTATGTGATTAAATCTAATTCTGGTTGGAATCTTGTGAAGCGTGTCGACTCATCTGCATGTTCGTCTTCGCACTTGTTGGCCTACAGTTCACTTGAGAGTTGGAGACATCCACCATACATTCAATCTAATCGCTCTCTCAATTCTGCAGGTGGTTTTGCTATTGTGTTCCTTGTGCGAACAAATCAAGGAGTCCGCTGCGCTCTGAAGAGGATGTATGTCAACAACGAGCATGACCTGCAAGTGTGCAAACGTGAGATTCAAATAATGGTGAGTTCATGTCCCTTTAAAAATGTTGTCATTGTTTCCACGTTTAAGTCGAGGTTTGCTGAGAATTTTGTTTTCACGTAAAAATTTCCAACATATCCTCAAAAGCTGGATTCAATTTACAGGCCAGAATAACTAATAACAAGAGCATGGAGTAGTTGGTGGTGGTTACATGCAATAGTATGTCAATGCATCCAAATATAATACTTTACCTTTAAATAGTCTGACGCAATTGAATTTTGTTACATAATGGATTACCCAGGTCATTGCACCCTAAATGATATGTATATTTGCTATTATACAAGATTATTTCAAAATCATAGCCTTCTGTTTGATGAGATGCTATGGTTTTAGTTATAACCATGTTGATCAATAACTATGTGCATACAGCCTAAACTCTCCTGGCTAAAGATTTACTGTAGAACCTCCCAGTAAATTATTAATTGATACTGGTAGGAACACGACAGAAGAGCTGTGATTTTATTCAGTCTGTAACTGGACTAGTGTAGATCCAATCAGCTGTCTTGAAGAGTTAAAGCTGCTTCACTCCCGTGCGATATAAAAATGCGGCATGAATTTGCTGAATGTTGGCGTGGCAGTTGCCTGCATATAAACAATGCACGCTGAGTCTGTTGCGAAATTTTGCATTCTTGTGTTCCAATTTCACACCAAACGCAGAAAAGGTCGCAGACAGAAAATGGACCCAGAATGTAGCAGCGACAACAATGTTCTATTCATTTTTCTACACAATAAAAATGAGAGAATGTTTTGGCTCCATCCTATTTTGAACATGGAGAGTTCGTAGGTTCATCCAAGAGCTGCGTACCATTCACGCTTCAGACAGTATCTCAGGATGTCGGAAGCACACTTTGAAAGTATTAAATAAGGTGCTGGGACATCAGCATGATCAGGCTTTCACCTGTGTGTGGTTAAGAAAAGAAGGACAAACAACAACATTGTCATTCCATACATGTCTGGAGTATCTGAGAAACTCAGGAGGATTTTGAACAAATATCACATTCCCGTCTTCTTCAAACCCAGCAACACACTGCAACAGACACTGCTCCATCTGAAAGACTACATACCCAAACATAAGAAAAGCAATCTGGTGTATGCAGTCCAACGCAGTGAAGAATGTGGAGACTTGTACGTTGGAGAAACCAGACAACCATTCAATAAACGCTTGGCCTAACACAGGAGAGCCAACGCCTCAGGTCAAGACTCAGCAGTCCAGCCACACCTGAAAGTCACGGGACACTCCTTTGAGGACAATAACACACACATCTTGGATAGAACTTTTACTTTCAATTTTTGAGGGTTTTTTTCCTTGCAGATTCCAAGAGTCATCATCACCCATAGCGTACATTCAAACTTGTTTTGAAAAAGGAGTGTCAGAGTTCTGGAAAATACAGTACCCACTGCTCAAACTGGTGCATATGGATGTACAGTGTCACAGCAGTGATGAAGGCTCCACCTCCTTTTACACTCAAGAACCTGAACATGAAGGAGAAATGAGTCATTCATCAACGGCATCATGGCCTCAGACAGTGCATATTTAATTAAGGGTTGCCTTGTGTTTATTTTGCCCTCTGTAATCCATTTATCATGTGTTTGTCTTTTTATAATTTTATTTTTGTAAGCTCACACGCACACAGATTTTTGCCCCAGCTGCAGTGCTTGATGTTTTGTGATTACTTTCAATAGATTCCAGATTTCTGCTCTCCATTGCAGCACCCTCTGCAGGTGATGGACTCTCATTTCATTCCAGCACAGTTTGACCAACTGGACTGTGATATATTTCGCCATCCCAGGATTATTGAAATGAGTTGCATCATGAGAATTCTATTTCCGCTTTTGCTGCAGAAATTTTTGAATAATTCGTTTTCTGTAATGAGACCCAGCTGCACTGCAATTTTTGTCACGTCCCTGACTTTATTTTGGATTCATTCTGAGGAGAAATTGTGAAATTATCATTTAAAGCCTGCCAACAGAACAGCATCTTCACACGAAGTATTGAACTATTTTCTTTTTATACAAATTCTGTCCGGTGCTAATCATGTTCTTGAATTTTTGTCTTGTGTTTTTGCAGAAAGACCTGGTTGGTCACAAGAATATTGTTGGTTATTTGGACTCTAGTATCACAGCCATGGGGTCAAGGGATGTATGGGAGGTGTTCATACTTATGGACTACTGTAAGGGTAAGTCTGGAATGAGAGCTGCTGAACAGTTTGGTTTTATTTTATTGATGCTTGGATTAAAAAGGAATGGAATAGCAGCAATATTCTCAACTGTATTTGCAATATAACTGAATAATAGTCACAATGTGAACAGTTAACAGTCATATTCTGTTTAAGCACCTATTGTTTGTAACACTACTTTATACTAATGTTATATTTTTTAGGGGGCCAGGTGGTCAATTTGATGAATCAAAGGCTGCAGACTGGCTTCACTGAGGTTGAGGTTCTACAGATCTTCTGTGATACTTGTGATGCTGTTTCTCGTCTGCACCAGAGCAAGACTCCAATTATCCACAGAGACCTCAAGGTGACACGTTTTAGCTTCAACAGGCTTTTGTTCTACCAGGCTGCTCAGTGAAGGACGTGTTATACCTTCAACGTTAATGCGTTAACCAGAACCGACAACCAGTGTAAACACAAGTCAGGTCAATGTTTTAAACTTGAGATTATGAGAAGAAACATGATTGATATGTATGTGTTCACTGAGGCTATATTTAATGCACTAATAGGGGGAGAGAGGAGGCGACCATTTATCAAATCACTTCAGATCATTAATTTTTGCAGAGACCAGTGAGCCCCACTGTGATGTATTGCCTATTAAAATGCATAATTTTTGATTTGATGTGAAAATGATGGGAGTGTGTGACATTTTTCTAATGGTGCTATATCATGAAGAAAGGCATGTGCTAATTGTGACTGACTTAAGTCTGCATATCATAAGAAGGCTAAAGCTGCATCTTTCTTAATGTATTCAGCATTTCAAGGGTGTATTTTGCAAGAGACGTTGCGTTTGGAATGGTAAAGCGTGGAATTGACTATGACCCGGCACTGGATGAAGGGCTTTCCATTGAACCTGTGTTATTCTCAACTGAAGCATCACTTTGCAGCTAAGTGTGAGTCTCTTCTCTTATGTCTTTACAGGTGGAGAACATCCTCTTGCATGACAAGGGTCATTATGTGCTGTGTGACTTCGGCAGCGCCACCAACAAGTTCCAGAGCCCACAGACTGAAGGAGTCACTGCTGTGGAGGAAGAGATTAAAAAGTCTGTACTGTCTGTTTTGGTGGTATTCGTTGCATGTGTTCAATTTAATTTAACGTAATTTACTCAAAGCTAAGCAGCGCATAGACGGGTAGCCCTGTATTTACTACTTTTTCCTGCGTTCTCACATGGAAGCTCTTTAAAACTCACCTCACAATATTTTTATTGATATGTAAAAGATTATTTTCTTGATACAAAGTGTAATCTATTCTTAAAATCTATACTTAGCTTAACATTTGTGCTCTATATGAACTGATGGTGTTGTATTTTATTCTTGTAGCCAAAATAGATACAATATGTTTCTTTTTTTAGATACACCACTTTATCATATCGTTCCCCTGAGATGGTGAACCTCTACAACAACAAGATTATTACTACTAAAGCAGATATTTGGGTGTGTGAACATCAAAGTCTCCTATGATATTTTGTATATTAAATGTACACATAATGATTTTAACTGTATTTCCCTTTTTATCTTCCCTTTTTTCTTTCTTGGAATGGTGATTGGTGGAATGGTGAATGCATGTGACCGTCTTTTCCAGGCGCTGGGCTGTTTGCTTTACAAGTTGTGCTTCTTCACTCTGCCCTTTGGTGAAAGCCAGGTGGCCATCTGTGATGGCAGTTTCACCATTCCAGATAACTCTCGCTACTCCTACGACCTCCATTGCCTCATTAGTTAGTCATACTTCAGCATTGTTTGAGTCAATTCATTGCACGCAGAAGACAAGCTGTAGGTCCTGAGTCTTGCTCTTTTGTTTTTGTGTGCTACTTTTCAGGGTACATGCTGGAGCCAGACCCAGACAAAAGACCAGATATCTTCCAGGTTTCCTTCTTTGCTTTCAAACTAGCTCAACGGACTTGTCCTGTTCAGAATGTGAAGGTCAGTGTATCTCAGCTCCAGAGTCCAAGTGGCATTATTCCTTCTCCATTTTGCTTAGTTCATTATGTTCAGTTGCACAGAGAATAACTTCTGCACTGATATTATCGTTATTATTATAGTTGTATAATTTCGGTGGAATTTGTCTTGCACCCTTTTCCTTGATACAGAATTCTCCAATTCCTTCCAAACTTCCTGAGCCAGTCAAAGCTAGTGAGGCTGCTGCAGCAAAGAAGTGCCAGATTCATGCCAAACCCAGGCAAGAATGACCTGCTTTCACTGTAATGTGTGTGTGTTTCCATAGCTTTTGTCATGATTAACGAGAAGACTCTCCTCTTTTTGTTGCTAGACTGACCGATCCAATTCCCACCACTGAAACCTCCATAACCCCTCGCCAGAGGCCAAAAGCAGCTCACACTCCACCTGCTGCTGGCATTCTACCCATCCAGCCTGCTGCACTCACCCCTCGTAAGCGGGCTAACATTCCTGGTAGTGCAGTTCAACCTGTAGGTAAGTACTGGTCTTGGTCCTGACTCTAGTATTCCTCAAAGGAGAAGAAAACCAACGAATGAATAAAGAATGAATAAAGATGTGCATAATGTGCAGATTAAGCAAAATTAATACAATTAAACCAAGAACCAAAAGTGTTTCCAAATTGATTTTCTCTGCTGCACAACAGCAATAATTCTGTTGCTTGATATTTACACATTTGTATAATTGGCTAGGAATGATTTTTTAAATGATTTATGCCTTTGAGTATTGCAAGGTTTATTCTTTTTAACTTCCCACAGGAGTGAGCTTGGATCTCTCTCAGCCAGCTGCAGCACTGCAGTCACAGAAGGCACAGATTTCAACTCTGCCACAGGCAGCTAGCATCCAGTCACAAACCAGTTCCAATCAGGCTGTGGCTCAGCAGAAGCAGGTACATACTGAGAGTTACTACAGATCTCTTATAAATAAAGCCCGTTGATGCATGTTGTTTGTTTGTTTGTTTGTTTCTGGTAAGAATACAAATATCTTCGCCCTCACACTGCTGTCATCCATTTTGTCCAATAGCCAGTCACAGCTTCAGGAGCAACGATCACAACATCAGCTGTGGTCGTGTCATCGGACGCACAACCTCAAGTCCAAGCACAGCAGCCAATTGCTTCTCCTTTGGCGAGCACTGTCACTCAGCAGGCACCGCAGCCGCCGTCTAGTCCTGCCCCACCCCAACGCCCAGCTCGACGCAAGCAAGCTGCTCAGGCTCCGCAGCCAACAGCTCAACCATCACCCAGCAAATCAGCCGCTGGTCAGCCAGCTGCCGTTCAGCAGTTACCTAGCCAGGCTCAGTCCAGCTGTACTGAGAGCAGCCAAAAAGCAGCTGAGTCAGATAAGATGGTAACTCGCTTGTTGCTAACCATCCATTCATCTATACTCTAGGGCTATTGCGATAGCAGTAACAATCTAAATGACTATATTTCTTCCTTTCATCTACAGTATCTATCCAGAACCATTAGGGGTGTAACAATTACATCTATTGCATTAATTATTGAATTTTATTCCAATGATCCAACTACATTGATATGTGAACAGAAACTCATTCTTCTAGTTCTACTTGTATCGATCTAAATTGGTTTGCAATGCGAAGAATCGATTGTATCGATACTAACAAATTGGGCCTTGCATTTAGCACGACAAATGTTGGTTATGTGAATGTATTTGCATTTCTATTGGTTTATATCTCTGCACGGATGCTTCATAAGAAATGTATTATAGGGGGCATTACTCAAGCTTAAGGAATCCTGCACTGTTCAGATATTAATTTCACACAGATTCCTAGCCAAATAGTAACTGTACCAATTTCAGTACATTGAATCGTAACACTCTATATGAACTAATATCATCTTTGTATCGTGTTATTGTGAAGCAAATTGTGTTGCTGTTAAAGTGTATCGTTACACCCCTAATAATCACATGTTTGGTACGTAGCCATTCTATGAATATGTTGCTCTTATGTCCATGCTTCATTTGATCAGAGTCAGACTCCTCCGGCTTCCCCGAAAACAGCAGAAGAGCGAGGCCACCAGCGCATCCCCAGTGACGCAACACTGAATAATGTGGTCGGAGTTCCAGTGAGTGACTCCTCACAAGAGACGCAGAGTTTTAACAGTGACACCACCCCCAACCAGTGAGTGGCACATATACTGGAGTATACAAATGACCCAAAATATAACTAATGTGCTGATTTGTGTCTGCAGAAATTTTACATTGTTTTAATTTGTTGCATCTGAATAATTACATTTCAGCTTTTTCTTTTTGTTACTTTTAAACATTTGCATCTCTAGATCAGTCAGTACAGCTCAGCCAAAGAACCTGCAGTCTGTGCAACCTGGTGTTAGTGATGCAGTCCAGGACCAGAGCAAAGCTGGGCCCGCTGTTCCGGCCTCCAGCTCTGCCACCCCCACACAGCCTGCATGGAATCCGTTTGATGATGACAGCTTCTCCAACCTCACCGCTGATGAACTGAAAACCAATGACAAAAAACCTAATGGTAAAGCACAGGTGTATGTGTGAGTGTGTATGTTGTGTGCAATAATAGATAACAGGCAATAAATAACCAACTTTTCCTCCACCAGACATATCGGCAGAATCTGAGATATTATCCCCTGAAGAGTTGATACCAGGGTTGCAGGCATCAACTGTGGAAAACACAGCAAAGGAAACCGGTGTGTGTGGCACAGTTTACTTTTTCTTGTCTCAGTCCAAGAGTATGTTTAGTCAAGTCAAGGAATTTTATACCATATTATTAACATTCATGGGGCTTTTGGTGGGCCCATGAATACAACTTCTTGGCATTGGATCACCTGATTCAAATCCTCACTATTTTATTTTAATCTCTACAAAAGATCTTGAAGTTTTTATTGATGACAAATAATGTCATGTAGAATCAAAGGGAGATGGGTATAAGAGAAATCTAGGTGTCCATTTGATGTAATGGCCCTTGTGTAAAAATAGTGTGCTCCTATGAAAATCCTTAAAGGAACATTTTAGGGCCATTACAGCTCTTGCTAATAGCTCTTGTGTCACCTCTGACTGCTTAAGTGAGGATAATTTTCGCTAAATGCAGATTGTGCCACAAAGTTGATGAAGAAGCTGATCCATTTGGCAAGAGTTGAGAACATTAAAATATTCCTCACTGATGTATTGTTGCCAGTTAATGCTCTGTGTTAGTGAATAGGAATGTACTGTAAAATCAAATTAAGATGCAGACCACTTTATGCCCTTGGTCCATTAAGCCTATGGATCGCCTGTGTGCGTCACCTAAATAAACTAAGAGCTTTGGTCATAATGAAAAAAATGCCAACATTAATTTGAAAAGCCAGGTCGTTGAGGCTGGTTTTACCTGCCAGATGTTTCAGTCGATGCTTGTTTGCAGCCTTTAACACGAGGAGAAAATGTTGAAAAATTATTTTTGACATGAATAATGGAATAGTTTGAGTTCTTGGAGGAGCAATATCCAAATGTAAATACGTTTTCCTTTTCCCTTTTTTGCTTTGCTCCATGTTTGCAGTCTTTGTAGCCTCACTACACAGATATAATTCTTAGACATTGTTATTGTTTTCTAGTTGAAAGACCAACCATTCTCAGTGTGGATTCTGGAGGTTCACTGCTGATTGTCCCTGATCCGTTCCATACCCTGGAACTCTCAGATGCACCTGGTAAAGACGTCTCTTTGTTTTTCGCACACAAATAGACCTTTGTTTGATCCTCTTTGTTAGCTGTTGCAAATTTGATTCTGAATCTACCAAAAATACATGAAAGAGGTTATGCCCAAGTTGTCATCCATTTTCAAAAGTCCAGAAACACAATATTTCCCAAACCATAGCATTTCTGTTTTACTAACATGTTTACGCTCTATTTGAACGCTCCATTTGAACGCTCTATTTGAACAATTATTTGCCTCTTTGTAGCGACACCAATGGCACTTCTATCCAATTCGTGCATGTCACCTTTATGCTACAATTGTAGCAAAATTTTTAAAATTGTTGTTGCTGTTGAGTCAAGTTTGTCTGCCCCTCTTCTCTCACGTTTCACCAAACATCAGAGAAGCTGATTGAAGGACTGAAATCTCCAGACACGTCTTCTCTCATGCTTCCTGACCTCTTGTCTTTGGCTGATCCCTTTGGTGCATCAGTGGAAGAGACTGCAAAAGGTGTGTGTAAATGTGTGTGTATGATGAAGTTATTATAATACACTATCTTTCCCAGTCTCACCCCTGACGGTAGCTTGTAATTTTAATAAGTTGAAAATGGTTATCAATCACTACTCACAAAGCACTAAGCATCGTTGGTATGATGACTATGATTATAAATTTTTTTATAACAACTTAAAAGGCCAATGGTGTCCATCAGTCTATTTTTGTGATTTCTGTTTTTAATTTGACTGAAAACTCCCCTGTTGTGTCCAACCTTTTGACTTCACAGATCCTCTAACTCCAGACGACTCCCTCCTGGGCTGCTCTCTCATTTCTGCTCCGTCCGTCCTTGCAGCAGGGAGCAGCACCACATCCTCTGTCTCATCTGCGCCAACATCTGCTGCCTCTATTTTGGACGACTTCAGTCTGTTGACAGGCGATACAACCATGCAACCTAAAGCAGGTAAGTAAAGCTGACAGCCACAGTATCACATTACAGAGGTTGTTGAGCGATTTTTACACACTGACACAAGATCTCTCATCATATATTTTTTCTTTCCTCAGCACTTTTGTAGGTATTGTAAAATAGATATTTGTAGTATTGTACCCCACATTACTTGTCACCCATTCCTTGTATCATCTATTATCTGAACCTCCTGCCTTATTTGGAACAACCCTCTGCAGACTCATCTCTCCTAATCTCAGACTTTGAGCCGCAACAAGCCAGTGCTGAGGTGGGCACAGAGGATGAGTTTGATCCTATTCCCGTGACAGGACGGAAGAACTCCGCTCCCCAAGGTAAGCCTCAGCAGATTTACCCAGTACCACTTCCACAAACTGCCTGTTGATTAGGCTCCAATTGGTGGCCATGGTAGTCTAACGTAGTCCTTTATTTTACTTCTATAGCAAATTGACCACATGTTTTCTTAATCAAATCTAAAATAGTCATCCATTGTTTTTACATTGTCTGAGACCGCATTAAGATTAATAACTAAGTTTCAGTCAGTGCAATCAAATGAGCAATCAAAATGCAAGTGATCAACAACAAGGTAAATATTGAAAAATTGCCTCTATCGTCTATCAAGTGAAAATGACAAACATTTACTGGCTCAGCAATTTGTGTAATTGCTCAGTTATTGTTTGGAAGATGTCACTTTGGCTCTCAAAACTTGTCATACACAATTGTCCCACTTTTTATGACATCTTCTACACTAAAAGATTGATCAAAAATATAACAGGTACATTTTTAATGAAAACAACCATTAGTTGCAGCCCTAGTTTCAAAACCTGTCCAGGTAAATGGGTACACTTTGCCCTCTCTCTGTTCTCTCTTTTTCTCTTCTTCTTGCCCCTCCTTGACTGCTTTGTTTGCTTGTTGTCTCTCTTGCTCGTCTGCTTTCTCCCCTCTGCATCTTTGTCTCGTCTCCCTCGCCTCCCCTTTTTGTCTCTCCGGCCAGTTTCAGGAGGCCACTCGCGCAGTAACAGTGGCGGCTCTGAATCCAGTCTGCCCAGCTTGGCCCGCTCCCTGTTGCTGGTGGACCAGCTCATCGACTTGTAGACGGCCCTGTAGAAGCAGTAACACTGGATTATAGGCTGGCATAGCATAACAGCAATCAACACTGTTGTCATAGCTAGCTTCTTGCATCCCCCGCTATCATCTTCATTCTACGTCCTACAATAGAAATATCCATCACCTTTTAGTGCTTCTCCATTCCTGCTCTTTCCGCATTATCGATTGCATTATCTGCCTTCTACTCATCTCTTTTCTTTCTCACCCTGTCCCATTTTCTCTATACATAATGTAATGTTCAATGGTTAAGAGTGGCCAGTCTAATAACATCATCCAGTATAAATGTTAACATCACATTATCCTGTCAACGAGGACATACTAATATTGCTATCCAATTTTTTGCATTGTGTCAAATAGGAAAACGTAGGAGCATCATTGTAATGTACAATAGGCATAGTTATAAGTGGCTGTTGTTATTGTGCACAAGTGAATTTGTTGTTTGCCTTTTTGAGTCTTTTTTTTCCCAGATTTATTTGCACATGTTAAAGTAAAATCATGTAAAATTTAAGTGGAAAACCTTGTAAAATGTATTTTAAAATCCAATATACATAGCCTGATTTGCACAGTATAGTACATAGTGACTCTGGAGTATCCTGGACAGTTTAAAGCTGCTATAGAACACACAGAAAATATGATCAAACTGAGTTACAGCCTGGAAACTTAAAAGTCATAAGCACACGTCCTGCCTCACTCTTATCCATTCATCTGAAGCCTCAGCAACACTACATTATTTGTTATTATTATTATTATTATTGCATGATTTAGAGCAGGACACTGAGTTTCCCAGATCACTTGGAAGAATGAAGTGCCATAAAGAATCAAATTTGTTAAGTGTATTGCAGGCTAGAGTTATTAGAGTGCGTTTGCTAAACAAACAAAAACTACACAACACAACTTCTCATTCATTAAATAAATCTTCAAGCATCATAAAAATTGATGCTACAGCTATAGAATTTAAAACCTTCAACATAATTTACACCGGTTGCCATCATTTAGGGTTTATTCAGACCTTACATCTTTTGTTGACCAAGAAATCAGTTGTTTACGCATTGAATGACATTTATCATCAAGAAATGCATGGGAAATTATGAAAATACTTCCAATCAACTAGGAAATGATTGGAAAAGCATTATTTAGGGAGAGACCATTCATTACTATTCAGATCCGTAGCAGAATAATAGAGTAGATGTACTCTATCAGTAACTTATGGTGTATTTATAGAAAATAAAATTTACTTATTCTGAGAATTATACCAACACTAACATCCATTCCATTCTGTGCAAACCTTCTTTCATTCTTGTTGTTTGGTTGTGTAAATATATATCTGCAATCTCTGCAGGCTCTAATCCAAACCATGAAAGTGGTTATATTCTCCCTGTGTATATATGAAGTCATCGTCATTATGCGCTTTACTTGTGGACATATATA
>OMNV01001344.1:0-11895 GCA_900303265.1 Brotula barbata | reverse complement strand
GCAAAGGGTTCGATCTAGCCCGCTGGATGATTTTGAAAAGTGTGAAAATGACGGACGTCATTGTAATAAAATGTGCCGCTATTCCCGAATTGTCCACTGGGGGCTGTGCTGTCCTTAAAGAGAACCTAATAAGAGAAGAAACACTGGAGTTCTATTAGCGCCTCATTACTGAGGGCACAAGCGGACTTTCAGAGCACAGAAGTCTCTCGGTGTCTCCGTCCCGCTCGCATCATCTTTGTGTAGTATAACTGCCTTTTTTGCTGTGCATATGACAATAAAAACTCTTGAATCTTCCTGTTCCACTCTTCCTGTGCACGCTCTGAAATTTGCACAGTGTTACAAATATGCCATAAAACCAGTCAATTTCACTTCCAATCAGGTCGCTAGTAGAATGAACGACCACATTACGGACGCACTGTTAAAAATGGGAACTAAATCAAGGGGAGTTACTCCATTTAAACTGGATTACAACACATTTTAGGTATTTTCCTGACATAATTCAATAATAATGTTGCTAAAAACAGTTACTCAAAGGAACAACAGTGCTCCTGTAAATACCAATCCGGCCCTCTGGAGATCAAATTAGGCTGAATGTGGCCCCTTAAGTAAGACGATTTGACACCCCTGCACTACAGCGTCTGCCCACCAGGCGGTGTTTGAAACTGCCGTTTTAAGACCGCAACGGACTTTCACGTAATTCAAATGTCACAGAAACGTTCAAAATGGTATAGAAATATCTTTACAACAAATGAAGCTGAGCTTCAGAAGTGGAAATTTGTAGGTTTTACACACTATAAATATGTTAAAAAAAACCAACCTCTTCCTCATCCAGGTTGCATCTGGGGTGACGGCGGAAGTTTCCCCCCCGAAACAAACTGGGGCGCAATTGCTCTGATCCTAAAAGTTCCACCTGATATCCACCTAATATTAACCATATTTCAGTGTACATATGGAAAAAAAATCAGTAATCTAGCACATACAGTATGTGCAAGGATTCTCAAATTAAGCAACAGAATGAATCCTGCAACTGCAGCATTAGCTTGTTATATCTAATTAAATCAATCATTATCATACATTTTGTTGAATGCATTGAACAAATGACAAAGAGACAGAAACCTTCTCTCTCCCTTTTCCTCGCTCTCGCGTATGTATGCACACTTTCTCTCTCTTGGGCGCAGCTGCCATGTAACACATTAGCATATTTATGTGAGAATGGACAGCACAGTTTCCACTTCAGAGCATGCACGCAATTATGCATAATTACTATTACTACTAATTCGGGTGTAATATTTAAATGCTGCACAATGAATGTCTGAAAGCTTTACAGTGTAGTTGCAGGGTGTGGCTTTCATGCAGTCCGGACATTACAGGCTTGTCTGCATCAAAATAACTGCGTTAATTGCCATCTTCATCATTTGTGTGTGTGTCTGTGAGTGAAATGCCCAGAGCTTGCCAGGAATCCAAATATATCTGGATACGTTCTGCGTAAATGTTTATGAAATGATACCCAACACATGGGGAATAAAGAGACATTTATGGGAAATTAAAAAATACCACATCTTAAAAAGTCAATCATAAATAGATTACTATGAATAAAAGTGTACTCAATTTACTAATTCATAGATAGATAATTAGTCCTGAAGGAAATTCAGGTCATCCAGTAGCTACTATCAACAAAACACCAACAAAAACAACAAGTAATGTGAGAAAAAGCAAAGAATATATAGAACAATATAACACAATATAATAAAAAATAAAATATAACTAGCCAATCAGTTGAGTGTTTAGGAGGAGACTTTAATTTTGCTTGATTCCTGCAGTGCTTGGTCTGCTGATTATGTTTTAAAACTCATATTCTCGTTCTAACTTTAATCTTAATGGAACCACCATGTGTATCTCAACAGCTGGCCTGCTCTGTCATGGCCGGGCTTCTCCATTTCTTAGTTGTTGCAAGTTTTGTGTGGATGTTCCTGGAGGCTGTTCAGCTTTACCTGCTGGTCCGAAGGCTCACCAAGGTTCAGGTCATCCAGAAGGACGGCCTTCCCAGGCTTGTGCTGTACCCGGTCGGCTATGGCGTGCCATTTGTGATTGTTGGTATTTCTGCAGCGGTTTACTCTGATGGCTACGGTCCGATCGGAGGTGATGTGTGAGTAGTACCGACAGTGATGCATTCACATATTAAATGAAAATCCCATGTGCAGCCAGGCAGAAATGGTTGTGGATGTGTTGCAGGTGCTGGCTGTCGGCGGATCGCTCCTTCAACTGGGCTCTAACCGGCCCGGTGATTGCTGTTCTTGCTGTGAGTGTACAGCACACCATTTTCACTTTTTCAGCGGCCATGACAATACAATCAATGTAGCTCCACGTGTTACAAAACAAGAAGCTAACTTTGAAAATGTATTTAAAAACATTAATGAGGTCAACAGTACATTGTGGTGGCAGCACAAATTACTCAGTAAGAGTTTTTATAGATTTTTTTTTTTGTTTTTTTGTACAGTTCGGTCATGTGTCTTTCTTTCTTCATTAAGCTAAACTGGATCTTGTTCTGTGCTACTCTGTGGGGTTTGAGAACCACATTGGCCAACATGAAGAGTGGTGTTTCTCAATCACACGACACCAGGTTTGTGTGTCGTCTTTGACATAGATTCAAAGTAAAATTCAATTTTATTTATATAGCGCCAAATCACAACAAAAGTTATCTCATGGCACTTTAGGTCAAGCAGATCAAGATCAAACTCTTGAATATGTAGAGACCCAACATTCCCCCATGAACAATCACTTGGCGACAGCGGCAAGGAAAAACTCCCCTTTTAAAGGAAAGAAACCTCGAACAGAAACTGGCTCTAGGAGGGCGGCCATCTGACTTGACCGGTTGGGTTGAGAGAGAAAGTGGGAGGGGGGGGGGGGGCACAAAGAGAGAAACAGAGAGCAACTGAAACAATAACAGTAACAAAGATGAATCTGGATATGAGTCCAACTGGAAGCCGTCTTAAACTCCGTGTGGACCTGATGGGAGACAAAGCACAAACACTCCGGGGACGAAGACGAGTTAGTAATATGCAGTAATGGGACATGACTGAGTGTAGATGGAGAAGGAGGAAGCACAGTCCCCAGTCCTCAAGTCCCCAGGATGCACTGTGCTTCCTCCTTCTCACAGATTGTGAAGTCACAAATTTGCAAGAAAAAAATTATATCAATGAAAATAGTCATAAATTTCTCTGAGTATAGTCACAAATATGCAAATGGCCTCATTGGTCTTTAGATTCTTAAGTTGCATTTTCATTTTTGATACAGTGCTCTAATTTGAATATTATCATTGCATTAATGAATTTTTACTTGGCTAATATTACTTTAATCTGAGTAATAAATTCAGTTTTTAATAGTATGTTCTACAAACGTGACTTGAGTGACCATCCATACGCCAAATTCTTTGTTTTCAGGTTGATTGTGTTTAAGATCGTGGCCCAGTTTGTCATACTGGGCTGTACGTGGATCCTCGGCTTCTATCAGTCAAACCTTTTCTTTCAGATCCTCTTCATCGTTCTCAACTCCCAGCAGGGCACCTTCCTCTTCATCGTCCACTGTTTGCTCAACAAGGAGGTACATACTTCAGCTGAACAATAATCAACAACATATTGATTTAATACTAATACTACAAATAATGATAATTAACAAGAGAAGGAATGACGAATATTACTATGGCTTACATATCATCTGACTGAGTCGGTGCAGTTTTTAAACACACACACTGGTACATTTTCAACATGTTATGCACATTATGTTGCTATCTGTTTTCATTTTATAGACAGTCTTCCTCTTGTTTTTGACCTGTATTTGACAGGTGAGAGAGGAATACATCAAATGGTTGTCACGTGCAACTGGAAAACAAATTGGTCAAGTAACTGAGGTGAGCCTTGAAACATGTCTGTCTGTCTGTCTGTCTGTCTGTCTCTGTCTGTCTGTGTGTATATATATTGTACATAGCCATTAAAGTCACTGACAAGCGGAGTCAAATTCCTTGTATGTGTAAGCATACGTGGCCAATAAAGCTGATTCTGATTATTATTGATGTTGTACAGTGACAGTGTGCAACACAGGTGTTGGCGGTAATGCTACATAGTTTTAAGTAATAAAAATTCACGTTTTTATAGTTAAGTATAGTTGATTAACCACTTGTCAAATGAATTTCAAAATGTATGTATGATTTTATTTAAAAAAAATCATGTTTCCTATCAAAAAAAAACAAAACACAACAACAAAAACCCCAAAACAAAAACAAACAAAACTGGCCTGAAAAACACATTTTCACTTTCCATGAGTTTTCCTTGATTGTGGAAACCCAGATTACTTTAAGTTTGCAACTGATGTCACTGACATCGCTGGCAATATATTCATATTGCCTGTCCCTGTAATTCTGCAAAATATTCCACATTTTATTTTGCATAGCATAAGCTCCTGGCTACTGTTCCACTACTGTACACCCATTAGGTGTGTGTGTGCCCTGTCCAGAAACACGACAGGACACACACATAATAGAAGAAATTTGTTTGTCATTTGATTGTCAGGTAACAATTGCTGAAATTTGCACAGTCAGTGTAGTAATCACAACACCGGTAACTCACACAATATGACACAATGACACACCCAAACAATAAAAACATTAACTTGAGTTGGATCACGGTTGGGATTTTTTATTTATTAATTTTTTTATGATGATGTTCTAATTTCATAGGTAACCAACATTATTATTGGTCTTTAAAATTACCCGAGTAAACTTCTATCAATGTATTTCAACAGAAAGAGGCACATTCAGTCTCTGAGAACATGGACTGAAGAAGGCTGGAGACGAGACATCACAAAGGAGTCCAATCGTGATGAACTGAGAAGGAAAACAGAGAATGAAGCAACAAAACAAAGACCAAACTGTCAGCTTATCTTAGAGTGAAGCCAAGAGTTGAATTCTAAGATGACTAATTTACCCACAAGCCGTTTCTACAATCTAGAAATGTGGCCAAGATGAGGTACGAAGGACAGAGCAAGAATGCAGCCTTGGTATTTGTTACCCGACGTACTTTTCTGTCTGCATATAATTTGATTCTTGTATATAATTTAATACGAGCATAAAATTAAATGTATATTTGACTATATAATCACATTACTAGATTTTAGAGATCTTCCGTTTCTGCAAACGATGGACAAAATTAGGCGATATGACTGAAAGATTGGACATAAAAAGCTAAGAGGGCACGTGTGAACACGCTGATGTTGTGCATTAGTTACAGATAGAGCAGGGAGTGATGGGAAAATGTACAGTGTTGTGGCCCAAAAGTGTAATTTTGATCATAATCATAATAAAACAAAGCCAAGAGGAACCAAATTTAAATGTTGAAAATTTTTTCTGCATAGTCCCTTCAGATAATTAGAATAAAATCTAACTGTAGACATAATTTAAGTGACACTATGCAGTCATATGATTGTCTTCTTTTGCAAGATTTATCAATTTTAACTTCCATTATTTTTCACAACATGATTAGGTTTCATGCATTTGGGAAAGAGTTTGTGTAGCTAAAAGGATTGATGGATTATATAATAAAGACCTGGGATGGTTTTCATGGATAAAGTGCTTGCACTACAAATACCATATCACCCCCAACTCAAGTCAGGTAAAGTAAAACACCGGCTGACACCTCAGTTTTTTATTTGTTTTTATTTTATTCTCATTTGATTTGTTTTTATAATGGGACGTGTCTCTCTTTACAAAACAAATGAAAGGGCGTGGAAAGTCCAGGTGTCCATTCTTTAGTTACAACACTACAGGATTTGAATCACACTGGCAACATAACAAAGCGCACGTTATCCCCGACTATCTTAATAAGTTCATATGTACATGTAGTTTTTTTTGCCATATCAGGAAAGTAGCATACCGTTTTTACACACTTTTGACATTGGAAGATGGACTCTGCTGGATTAGAGCCTGCAGGGATCACAGACATTTG
The DNA here is from genome assembly GCA_900303265.1 of Brotula barbata. NCBI lineage: Eukaryota > Metazoa > Chordata > Actinopteri > Ophidiiformes > Ophidiidae > Brotula > Brotula barbata. Next base: position 5,899 of record OMNV01001344.1, on the reverse strand, counting down.
ACCACAGACATGCTTTACATCTACAAATGAAACCTCCATTTTTCAGTTTTATGTATGAGACATGTAGCATTTCTCTTTATTAAAGTTCCGTTTCTGTGGTTGTCGATCTCAAATAAAATGATCACTGGAAAAAAAAACTGCAAATGGAAAAAGCTAAAGGTCACTCATTCACAATGGGGAGATAACTTTAATTTGAAACAGTATTTATTCAGACTTAACATTTTGTAACCCAAATATCAGGGTTTCTGGTTTCAGGCCTCTTCTGTTTAAGAATTCTGCACTTATACAATGTTCTGCAGTACAACATGTGATCCACAAGAGGGCAGCATTTAACAGCATAAAAAAAGTACAATTTCTGCATTCAGACTGTTAGAACAGCAGCATCTTTTTATATAGTTACAATAATTGTCCTCATAATGACGTGTGCATTATAGCAACTCAACAGAATGCACTGCCATCTTGGTGTTTTGAGCTTTTCTGTATCAAGGAAGTACCTGTGTCTGTAATGTCAGTTCATCTAACTAAAGCGATTCTATTCTGTCCGTGTGTGTACAGTGTCTACAGTCGAAGTAGGAGAGCTCAGATATTAATGTCAGTGAGGCCCATTTCTTCTCAGTGTTACACTGTGACACCATAAAAGGCTACAACCTGGGACTTTACCAACAGCCAGAGTCTGAAGAAGAAGCATTACAGGCAGGGAACTGGATTAACCCTCCCAAACACACCTCTGTCCAAAGTAACACCATTGGATAATAAAATGAACCATCTCTTCAGTTGGATTGTTACTGATGGGTACATTAGAGACATTTGGCAGTGTATTTTTTCCAAATATGGCTCAGCCTGAGGACCCCAGTGAGAATTATTACACCTGCTGACGTGTAGTAAATCGGAATGCAGGCCTCATTGGTCTCTTAAACTCTGAGGTAACCATCTTCATACGGTTTCATTTTAAATTTCGAGTCGAAGCCAACGTTTCCAAAGATGGCAAACAAGTCAGGGTGCATTAGGGGAAAACTCAATAAAATGATCATCTAGAATGTATTGAATTTAAATGGGAATTAAAAATGCTGCAACTTGAAAAATCAAGGGTTAGAATGACGAATTTCTGCCTTTTCTTAGGATAGTATTAATGGCTTACAAATGCAAAAAAAGGCCATTAAATTCTTTAAATAACCCTGAACATAAATGGACTCAATAACCAGTTACTTTATCAGTGTCATAGTGTACAGACATCCAGGTAATATATCACTTATGTTCAACAAATCGAACTTTAAATCGAACTCTGAAAAGCAAAGTGTTTCATTTACCCAGAGAGCTGCATTGCATTATACTGAGCGACAGTTTGTCAGTGAGGTAAACAAACGACCGTAAGACAACACTAGAGGGTGCCAAAAACGCTGTTTTTAAGTCCAAATAAATTGCAATTAGACTATCAACACTTGCTCACAAATTTAGTTCATTCTATATTATTTTATTTTATTTTAATATGGATATTTTGTTGAATACACAGTCTTAAGAGGAAAAAGTGGATTTTTCATTGTGCAATGAAATAAAAGACCAAGTCAAAATAAACCAAGACGGACGTTTTAGTTTTACTTTGACAGTGAGGTAAACAAATGACGATAATAGACCACTAGAGGGTACCAAAAATGAAGTTTTTAAGTCCCCAATAAAAATGCACTTCGACTATTGACACTCACGTACAAAATATATTTAATTTAATTTAATTTAATTTAATACAGAAAGACAATCTGAGGGAGAAAAAGAGGATTTGTCATTTCACAATGATATAAAACTCTAAATTAAAACAAACCACGATGGACTTTTTACTGCACATATTTTGTTTAATACACCCAATGTTAAAGTTATTGTGTCATCCTGTACCCACAAACCGGTAGTTTTTCTGTGCAGCAGGCACAGCACTGGAGTTGTCATGGCAAATGTCAAGTGGCTAAAAGATCTATATGTTTGGTACTTCTCCGCCTTATCTACAGAAACACATAATGAGGACTGACCAATTACCCAACAGAAGGACACTAGATTGGCGTTGTAGATACCTACAGATTACAACAGCTACTTGATCCCCTGTGGTCAGAAAATGGGAATTACAAATGCCTCCCTCTCTTTTCCGTCTGTCCTGACACACTTAACCATACTTAGCCACACACTTGTAAACCCATTTTTGGGTGACCAACAGTCAAAGTGGTCGGATCATTTTCAGTTTGAACATATCCAGTTAAAAGTTTAAAAGAATACTCGGTATCACTAATTTTTTTTTTTTTTTTTTGCACAAACTTGATATAATCTGGATCGAAGGGTGACTCACCATCATGGGATTACTTGTTTTCACGAACAAGTTCTTAGTCGCTGGCCTTTTACTAATACATAATACATCAGTGATACACGAAGTAATGACAAATAGAAAATGCACAACACATTTTGCACATCAATTAAAATCATTTGAGAGCATGATCAGTGTATTGCATGACATACTGTTACCATTCTGTGGTCCAAATAATAATAATAATAATAATAAGTATAATTATATATATATATATATATATAATTATACTTTGCTTATACTCAATTAAAACCAAACTCTTTGCAATATAATACTGATAGTGAAATGTTCCATAGCAAGCAAATAAAATGTTGTTTAATTCATCACAGTAAAATTCTGTCCATGTAACTTCAATCTGGAAGCCACTGATTCATTTACCACATAATTAACCCATTCATATTAGTTCCAGTAAACTTTTAATATTTATTCGTCTTTCCACGTTGACTTTAAAATTCCAGTTACCAAAACGTCAAAGCACAATTATCTTCATCCTCAGCAATCATTCAAAACAAATTATAAATGGGAATTGACCAAACAGAAAACTGTCAATGCATCATGTTATTCAAGCAAGGTGACACAAGTGTAATAAATAAAACATCATCAATGGTCTTCTGGGTGGTTGCATTTCCAAAACTAATTAGGAATCAGTCTCAAGGAAAACTGCATTCAGAACACATAACACACATGATCTTTATAAGAAGGATGAATATCTTTGTGATCTACGAATCTAAGAATATCTCTATGATATTATATGCACATATACTGTATGTAGAAATGCTGCATGTGAAGATTGTGTGCATTCAGATTTCTGTTTGAGTAAAGGTCAGACGGACCTCTCTCTCTCCCTCTCTCCGTATATATAAATAAATATGTATATATGTTGTCCATGTTACACAACTGATGTCGAGACCAATGTTTATAAGGCTCAAAGATAAACGTTACAAGTGATCATTTTCCTCCTAAGAGACAAGCAAATAAAGAACAGCGAGATGAGAGAATGCAGCGCTTAGGGTTAGCTTCAGCATCTCCGTCTCTCACTCTGTTTGCTCTTATTCTCTCTACTATACTTGGTTGCCATGGAAACACAGTTGCTGCACTTGAGTCGTGAGGCCAGTTGGCTGAGATGCAAGTTTTGATAAACAAAACCACAATCGGAATCGAATACATTTGCCAGGTTTCAAAGATTTTTAAAATACATACAAATTTAGAAAAGTGTCAAAAAAGGACAAAAGTGTGACACCATTAGGGACATTTTCATACTGTTTCGTCTTTAGCAAGGTGAGCTGGTGGTGTGGTAAGAGTCTGTTTGACTAAGAAAAGTATATTCAGCAAGTTTACACGCACACACACACACACACACACACACACATTTCATTATTAGACAATTACGTATTGAACATGAGACTGCGGCCATGATTATTTCAATTCAATGCTAAAAAACAGACGTCATTTTCAGCTGTTAAGCATTGGAATAAGTGCTTCACTGTCATTGAAACCTTTACCGAGGCAGAGACGAGGCTGCACAGATCAAAGCAACATCACTGGACACGAGGAAGAGGAGGAAATAAATCAAGTAGAACTGTGCAGACAGGAATTCCATCCAGCTGGAAGGAATCTGTGATAAGGGGGGAACTAAAATTAGATTAAATATTGGAGCACAGACCCAAAAGTGTGAGCAGTGGTTTGGTCAGGTCTTTACACAACTGCAAGGTGTGTGTGTGTAGCAATACGGATAGAGAAGTAGATGATCATTTTTAAATTTTAATGTTTTAATTTTTCAGTGTCCCCAATGTAAAATTAGGATACAATTATTTTCATAATCCTCCAGTCACAATTTTTCTTCAAGGCATCGCTGCCTGTGTTTTCCTGGTCCGAGCCATGTACTGTGTAATACAGCATCATACAGTAAATGATAAACAAATGTACACACAGGCGCACACAATGACGTCTAACGGAATATTGACACCACCATGATCTAAATCCTAAAGGGAATTATGTGATTAATCTTTAAATTAAATGCAGTCAAGTTGCAATGTAATTATCTCACAACAAAGCTATACTAAGTTAAATATTTAGAATGATGAAAATATGATTTTTTTTCTCTCTTTGGAATCAATTAATGTGACGAAATCCCCAAAATGTGGAAAAACTCGCATTTTCTCATAAACTATTGAGGATGTGTTTTTATGTATGTTTTCCTGACATGGCTCAAACTTGAAGAGACGAGTGTGTGTGCTCTATAGCGTACAGACAAAACAATTATCAATAATCAGTCAACAATCTGTTATATTTCAGCGTATGTGTGTGCATTTGTATAATAATACACCAGATGGGCATTTTAAAGAGAAACCATAGGAGTTCAAAGAATCTTTATCTTACACACTTGGACCGTTGTGGCTTTAACAAAGACTGTTATTAAAATAATTTCATCCTAATTCTGCATTTTTCTCACTTTGATGTTTAAAACACGTCAGTCCAACATTTTGAACCTTTGCGTGTGTCCTTATATGTCTTCATTTTCTGGTTTCTATCTCTCCACTGGTTTGTTTTATAGAAAGTAGCCAAAATGTTTGAATCACACAATGTTAGAATAAGAGAAGAATACAGTAACATCTCAAACTGGATCTAGACCATCAAATTCCTTCTCTGGATCATCCCCGGCCTGCTGTACAACTTTCATGAACAGTGCTTGATAAATTTTCCAGTAATCCATCTGAAATCAAACATACAGACGGCTAGAGGGATAATCTGCTTGGAGGAGGTAAACATCTATTTTCCACTGCTAGGATTGGGGAAACAATAAATCACGTAGACAGAGGCTAAATCTGACATAATCTTCAAGATTATTTCTCTCCAGTTCTGTTTTGTGTTGTGCCACATCGTCCAATCTCTATCACAGTACTCAAATTCCCTCTTTTAAGAATTTTACCCCCAGCTGTACTCTAAGCATTAAGCCATTAATTGAATCTGACGTGTGAAAATATTGATGGAACAAAAACATCTTTGATAAGGCACATATAAGGTTTGGCGAAGAAACACGGCTCTAAATTTGCATTTATCTTAATCCAGCCTTCTGTCTCTCTCTCTCTCTCTCGCGCTCTCTCTCGTCCTCCCACCTTTGCCTTCTGTTCTGGTTTCTCCCCCAAGCTATATTTCATCAAAAAAATACAATCAAGCTAAAGTATTTGATTAAAATTGACCAAATACATTTCAGACTAAATTTTCACAGTGAGTCATTTTGAACGTGGTAGACGCAATTTGGCTAGATTGCCAGGATTGGAACACATTTTGTTTCCTTTTATTTGACACACCAGTTTTCCTGTTGTACTGTATATAATCCAATTCATACACAACTCACGCCAAGGCCACTTCAGGTAACCAATTAGTTAATCATCGTGTCCCAACAAGCCCTTGTGCTGTTGTTTAACACTACAAGGACCGATAATGGAAAAATTTTAATGAAAGTCTCAGATATGCAGCAGTCTGTACAGCTAATTGTCCTCTACTGACAAAGAGAAAGACAGAGATGGAGAGACAGAGATAATGAGCTGAATTGTA
>OMNV01001342.1:7882-33492 GCA_900303265.1 Brotula barbata | reverse complement strand
AAGTTGAGTTTCATGGCATTTTGAGGAGTAAATAGAATAACAGCAATAGTTTAAAAAAAATCCTGGTCTTGTTAATTTCAAATTTGTCGCAACCAGGTGGTTGTATTTACGCAGTTCTCTGCTCGACCAATAGGAGTCACTAGCGCAGCCATAACCCAACCAATTGTGTGAACGCATCAAGCAGATGTCTACATTTGTCAAAATAGTTAACTTTTATAAAGAATGAGTGTTATGGACTTTGGATAAAAACACAGTTCACATCAGGAGCTCGTGACTGAGCAATGTTCAGTGGTTTTCTGTAAGCACAATGACAACAATGACGTTTCCTAAAACTTTGTGTTTCCTTATTGCAGTATAACCAAGGCATAGTTTCCATGTGTGGATAATGTAAAAAAAAAAATTTTAAAAATGAAATATTGAAAACTTGCTATTTCAAGCCCACTGGCCTTGAAAACAATCTTACAAAATTGTGCAACACCAATGTTTTATTTGGTGTGTTAAAGTACCAGAGTCCAAGGGCGTGGCGGGACCAAGGGCGACAACAGGATAAAGCTGAACATGCGTTACGTTGTTTTGGCAAAACTTGTGTCATCATTTTGTCTGAAGACTGTGACAAGCAATATGTGTGTCATTTGAAAAGGCTTTTGTTGCAGGAACAAGAACCCACCGTCCCAGTTCTACTTTCTATTTACTTGGACTTCGAAAGTGCATCAAGTCATTACATAGTGACATCATTCTGTATCTGTTTGGCCTCGTCTTTGCTGAGGTAAAGCAAATACACACCGATAGTGTAATATGTCATGATGTTTGTGTATGTTTGTTCCTGGTGTGTGTATATGCCTGCACATGTGCACTTTCAATGACTCGCTCAGTGTGTAACTGTTCATGTGCGCCTGTGCCAGCTACACACGTGTGGGAACCCTTTGCACTCATTTGTTTTGCTTTGGTCCATTTAAGCAGCTCGGCTCGTGACTTTTAATCGCTGTGTAAATATTAGAGTCATCAGTGATTCATTTATTGACATCAAACATAAAGCCTGGGTGCCCTTGGCTGCCCCTGGGTGCTGGGAACCAACATCCCACAGTCTCTCACTGGTCTTCAATGCTCCGCTATCTAGAACTCTGGTGTGTGTTTGTCATCGTGGGTGCCCTGGTTGAGGCCGTGACAGTGAGTGTGGATGGAGGTGTGGGAACTCATCTCAGCACAGTCACAGCACAACCATCTTCACATATTGAGGCTCTTGTAATATTTCACCGGCAATTCTGTGAATTTTTGGCAAAACATATATAGTTAAATAAATAGCAAAAATAGAGACTGTCTACTTTATTGCAGTGTACAGATATTAAATAAATCCAAACTGATTGTGTTAATATCAGCTTACATTGATGCTTCTGATTGAAAAAAATGGAAAAAAAGAAAAAGAAAGTAAGAATGAAGACTTTTCTAAGTCATTACTGTGTTGAAAATAACGGATGCCTCATAGGAGAGTAACTCACATAGGTGTGGCTGCAGGCTGGGGCTCCAGACGAGGCAACAACACGCTCCTAAATCTCAGGCTGCTGCCCACCAAGCAATTCTCTCAGTAGGCAGTGCAGCTCGGTTATGATTTATGACGAATCCCTCTCTCAATTTGTCACTGATGGCAGGAATGTATAATTCAAAACATTTTCTATTTTGCTGTGTTGGTCTCTCACTCCCCCTGTAGTGCCCCTTCCCATACTCACACACATACGCACACATATACACACCTCATGCTTTAATTTGCTGCATGTACACAAAAAGTCTTTGGATGTCAAATATGGCATCAGGGACATGGAATCATTGTGACTGAAGACGTGTTTTGCTGGACATTTAGAGCTCAGGTATCTCTCCTCCTTCCCACTCAGGACCTGCAAAATATCAAAGTGAGAGCAAGAAATGACATTAAAATGGAACACAGGGGAGACAGACAGACAGAGAGAGAGAGAGAGAGCGAGAGAGAGAGAGGGCGACAGGGGAGAGTTGGTAGAGAACTACTAAAGATGAAGAAAGACAAAGAGAAACAAGAAAATGCAACTGACTACGCAGACCATTCTCTCTCTCTGCGTTGCTCCCTTATGGAGAGCTGCTCCGGATGCATGTATACCTGCATCCTGCTTCCATACAGCCATGACTACATGGACTGCATTGTTGTACGTGTGCTCTACGTGTGTGTTTGTGTATGTAAATACTTTTGTCTTTTCATTTTTATGCACGTGTGTGACATCAGTGTGATTTCTTTTTTTTTCACATTATATTTTCTCGTCTGTCGGCAGACCTGCATGTTGTGTTGTGTTTTATGTCTGCCACTCCCCCAACCCTCTGATAGCAGCAGACATATCCCAGTGGCGAGCTAAAGATTGATGCTGCTCATCTGCTGCAATGGGGCTATAAAAGACATCAACGGACTGAAGACTCGCTCTCTTCTTCTTTGCCTTCTTCCCATTTTTCAGCTTCGTCTTCCATTCTATTCTTCTATTCTTCTTCTAGTCTATTGTATTCTAACAATAATAATAATATTGGGAAAAATGAAGTAATTTGCCACAATCTGTGACAGCTTGCTGTTTTGCCCAATCTCTCCAATATTTCCACGAGAAATAGCTCATTGTTGTTCGAAAAGTTCTTGAATCACTTTAATTTCACAAAATTCAATTCAGATTCCAAACCTCAACAAGCAAAGCTGTGTACTCTACCAAACAAGTTCCCCCACATGAATTAAGTTAAGAATTAATTAAGTTTTTCTTTTTTTAGGATTTTAATCTATATCCATGTGCAAATTCTGCAAAATAACACGAAAAAGGAATGTGTCACATTTTCTGATCATGGCAAAAAGTTCTTCAGATTATTACTTGGTGAAGTTTCGTACAGTGCCTTGAGATTGTATTGCTCATCAGCCAATTGTATCGTTGGTGGTAACCAGTAGTACCCTGAATCTAAATGTCAGTGTGGGCTTCTGAGCATCTCATTCTGAGTGTGATGTCGGATCTAAATGGGTGCCAGGGTAATAAGTTCAGTATGTCCACCGTCCCCTCTGGATGTGTCACGGTTTCAGGACATGTTGAGAGTGATGGATAGGCCTGATATGGGAAACAAAATCCATTGGTCCGCTGTGCAATTGCATGCCCAGTCTGCTTATTTCCCATGGTGCCCTTGGTAGGTCAGTCATAATGGTACTCTGTCCTCACTCGCAGACTAATTTTGCATCTTTTAATATTGCATGGAGCTCATTTAGGCTTTGTGTTTGGGAGGGGAATGGTGCTCACACATGGACATGCACTCACATACAGGCGCATACACATGTGCTTTCTCCATCGTAATTTTCCCTCTCACACACTCTCTGGGGTGTATTTTAGAATGTTGCAGAGGGGTTTGGATTGATGTGGTTACACTTTGCAAATGGTATTTGAGCATGTGCTTGTGTGCGTGGCCATTATTGTTGAGTTTTTTTGTCTGTGTGTTTATGTGTACACATATGGGCACATCATTTGAGTGTACATATTCCCTAGTTCCTCCAAAAACGGTGCAAGCACCCTTTTTGTTGTTCTGAGTCATCAGTCATGTGGCTATTTTAATTTATGTGCCGCTTCTGGCTCCGTTCTGCTTTATTTTTTGGGGAAGAATATCACCGTTGCACCGCTCTTGGGAGAAGTGGCTGCTGTTGTCTGAAAGGTGAAGCAATATATTCACCAGACACACAGTGGAAACTATACATAATCTTTTTATGAAATGACAATGCCATTGTGAAATATCGAGCATATTACAAAATCTTGTTTTTCTAAGACTTTAGAAATTTAGAGAATATAAATATGGAAATGCAGAGGTCATTGAGCAATTCTATAATTTACAGTGTTTTGTAAATTAGTTGTTAAAAGGAGGTAACAGTTGGTAGATAAACTTCTCCTGGAAAACAAAGAAGACAAACGCAGCTGTTTCATGGGAATTCTGGCCTACGTGTATTTATGTACGGCAGAATTAAGCATCACAGGTCAAGGGCTATAAGTTGAGGGGTCATGAAAGTCATGATGCAGCGAGGTCAAAGTAAGGTTCCTTCCGCTTTGGGATTCCAGACTATTTCTGTCCATCACATAAGGCAACCTCTTCCACCAAAGTCTCTGCTGTCAGAATGATGTACAGCAGACGCCAATGGACACTGAGAGTGCAAGAGATTGAGGAGAATCATGCAGGAATCAGGCATGTGTACACACACACACACGAAAGCACACACGAAGGCACGCACACTATGGTTTTCTTTTCATGATCTTACCTAAGTCAAACTAGCTTTGGGAGGTTATTTGCAGTTTATTCCATTGGTTCTGTAACATTTATTGCCTCCTTATTTACAGAAGTTAAATAAATAAATGAATGAATAAATACATAAATAAATTAAAAAATGGATCCACCAAAAATAAAAAATTAACACCTTATTTTTTTTATTAACCTTTTATTAACCTTATTTTACAATAAACACAATCAAGGCAAACAAGAACCGAGAAAAAATACTTTTTCTATTTTGCTCTTTGTGTATGAAAATGCACTGTTTGTCATTGACATGGTCAAAAAAATTACAGATTATACCTTTAACCAAAAACAGTGCTAATCCACATGTGGCAGTTTTAGCAGTACTGATGTAGTTTTTATTGATCATAACTTATTAGTCTACATTGTGTTTTTAGATTTTGATTGTTTTTATCTTTACATTCATTTGGTTTGTCTGGTTGGAAACATGTGGATGCAGTCTCATCATTACAGAGATTTAATGGATCATGTTCGATTATGTCGTGTGATAGTTGCTTCAGTGTTTTTGGTGATATGTTTTCAGATTGTCCCTTTTTTTTACGAGTTGGCCCTCAACATATTCACCGTCCATAGCTTTTATAATGAGGTACGGACAGTAATGCCAGGCAACATCACATTTGACTTTGCAAATATCTTCAATCAAAGGCCTGGTTAATCTTTGATCACAGGAAATCTATAGCTATTACGGACCAACATTCCAAGGGACAATTTGTGAAATTATTGATTTTGAATATAGTGGTGCTCATTGATAATAGTGTGGTTTTTTTTCTGAATCGAACCCACACTGCAGTGTGGGACGTGGGCTCTATTCTTTTATCATATTGTTGGCATGCAAGCAATGACCAATGTGAAGCACTTAAAGTCTGTGTTTGTGTCAGACTTTATCACAAATACACACTAAACCGTCCCAGCCTTGGAGCCACTCTTTATGAAAGCGCTTGTGTTTTATTGTGACAGGTAAACCAGCGTGAACAGCGTGATGCAATAACGACTTTATTGACTATGTGAATCACACTCAGCCTTTATTTAGTGTAGCTACCAGCTAAACACTTCATGCTACGTGCTAATCTTTAGAGTGTGAGTTGATCCGGGCCAAGCCGATCTCTTCGTCCCGCTCCAGGCTTCTTTAGCTTTGCAGTACGATTGAATTATTTCTCCTCGCACAGCTGGAGGAATTGAGTTAGAGTGGCTGTAATCCACAACAACAGACTACTCGTGTCTTTAGCGTTAGACAAGTAAATATTGGCAGAACGTGTTAGCAAAATGCAAATTTAGCAACGACTCCTCCCGGAAGTCGGCGTGATGGCCAAAAGCAACGCAAACAACTGAAAATATTCCTCATGTCATTTGGACAAAGACATCCATGCTCACGGGAGCGTCAAAAGTTAAGCAGATTGTGTGCAGCCTTATTGATTTTTTGTAGCAGTGTTCGGGAGATGGCGCCGGGAAAATGAGGTCTGGCTCGAAGGTTTATGTCCTGCCACAGTTAGGAGGAAACGTGAGCCGAGGATTCAGCTGGCCTTTTATTGTAAATGTGCTCCCTCTAGATGGACTCAAAGTGTCTGTTTTCCTGGCTATTGGAGGAGAATTAAATATGAAGGGTATCAGTAAATGGGCAGGAAGACTCCAAACGAGTGCTTAGGGACAGTTTCCCATTATTGTCATCTATTATCTTGGACAGATAGTGATGTCGGCCGCTGACTCGTCGATTGCAATCCGCTGCTCATTGGTGGCAGTCAGACAGCTTATGGGTTATGCGTAAACAAAGGAGCAGGGTTTACTGTTTAAAGGGATAATTTGGGCACACTTTGCACTGCAATCAAATACACAACATTCATAATTAATGCGGGACATCAGATAACGCAAGACATCGGAATAGCTTTCACTTGGAACAGTCCCTGTCTTGGTTTTTGCATTTATAGTCGCATAGTTTGTCGTTACGGGGGATAAGCTGGCCTTTGTAGAGGTAGAAAACAGGACGTAGATTTGCGCATTCATCATTTGATGTCTGACATCTGAAAATCTGCCTCTTACCATGAGATTAGGTTGCTGAAAGACAAATTGAAGCTATGACCACATATTCTTGGCAAGCAGCCACAGACGTAGTGGCACATGTTACATTACTCTGACTGAATATTTAGCCCGTGTCAGGTACCAGCTTAGCTTTAGGCTCACCTCTGCGTAGCCGCTGTAAAACGTCGGTCTGTACACAGACAGTCACTCTGAATAATAGGCCTCCGAGCCATAAATGTCAGCCCTTTAAATCACACACAGGCCAGCGCTATGTCCCAGAGAGAGAATGCTTCATCACCGCTTAAACTACAGCCGCCCATTTATTATGTGTATGTTTATAAATCACTAAGGAGACCTTACATTCCTGAAGCCTGTAAAAACGAGAGAAGAGAGGAAGCTTGGAAGGGAGGAAGAACAGGAAAGGGGAGACGACTGTGTTTTGGTCTCATATTCTGACCTATGATTCTACAAAGGTTTTGTAAAGTTTCATAAACTGCATGCATGGATTGTAAATGAAGCGTATCCAGATGATTAGTCATTGTGTTGCCTGTACACACAGAGATTCTCCATGATCTCAGTCAGCGTACGACTGAGGCTCGTGTCAAAGATCACCGCGTAGCCTGCAAATTCTTCCCTTCACCACGCTGAGTGCATGTCAAACTTTAGGGGGAAAAAAAGGCGTTCCACGTCTTTCTCCATGACACTTTGATAACACTCGCACTCACACCCGCACATATTTACGACTGTAGCCGAGATCGCTGAAATCACAAGATCTGTCACTTTCCATTTATTGCAAGAAAGCGTCTCACCGCCAGGTTAATTCTAGACACTTAAGATAACAGATTGAGGGCGTGTCACATGTAATCATTTATCAGATCCCTGTGTATGGATGTCAGTCTGCGATAAAATGCGTCTTATTTTTAGTTCACCTCAAGCTTTGCCGTGACACTCGCTTTGATATGAATAAAATAAATTTAAAAGGAATGGAGAGGCAAGCAGAAATTCCTGCACACATCATTTAGTAAACTTGTCGAGATAAGTCAAATGGAAATCTTTTTCTTTCTTAATGTGAGTCATGCAAAAACAAAGTTTCAAGAAACACATTCTGTATCTCTGAAAGCAACAACAGCTGTAAAATAATATTTTAAACTATTTAATTAAGTCAGTAACGTCCATATATATCTAATAATATACATAAGATATATCATACTAATCTACAAATTTTTTACTACTGAGAAATTCTGCTCAACAAACTGAAATATTAACATTTTTATCACTTGAGTGCAGTCACTAATCAGTTGTGTTAAATCTGTGTACAATGATGTGGAGTTTCATTATGTTTATAAAACCAGTCAGACCATACACGAGTGTAAATGAACTAAAAATCCCTCAGGGTCTTTATGGTCTAAGTGAAAGACAAAAGACATGTCCCAGTGAACAGCTGTGACATCACACAGGTGTCTGTTCATTGTCAAGCCCCAGCAGCCATCTCTTTTTGGGGAGAGTTAATATTAACACTCAGCTGACAGTGAATTCCCAGCATTACCGAGTGTCTGCCATCACGGCTTGTCCACAGGCAAGAATACTTTTTTCCACTGAAGATCAGTCAAAATAACCCAATCAGGTCTTTCATCCTGGCCCTTTTACAGTCCCATCTCCGAGATTTATGGTTTACGGCAGGAAGACACCCACTGTAATCCAATCTTTATATACATAAACTGTATGTAGCAGAGTGCTTTTACTCTCTTCATCCAGCCCCATAAAAACATTCACATTCCTACTTTTTACTTAGCCAGTGGACTTTTTATGTTTGGCCCCAGGGTTTGGGTTAAAATCTTCTCTTTTCCCATAATCCTCCTCCTTTCTCTCTATTCTGATGTTCTGATGGCTTTGTCCAAGTCAGAGAGATTAAATAAAACTGATATATTATAATATGCACGGAACAATAATTTGATCCCGCCTCATCTTTGTAATAAAGCTTTGTGAAGATATCAGATATTTTAATACACAATATTCTTCTTGTAATACAGATATTTTTACTCAAAAGTTGAGCAGTTGGTAATGACAAGATTTCTATATTCTCTTTTCTATACAGAAGTATTAAGTGTAAAAGCAGATGAATAACTGACTTAAATGTATAGATTCAATGATCAATAATGTACAGAACACATGTTGGATTATTTTAATTGAGATATCAGTAGAGCTTATTGAGCTTTTTTTAACATGATGTTTTTTTTAACTACTTTAAGAAGAACAAAAGCAGCTTCCGATCGAGGTAGATCCAATTTTTCAGTGACATTGATTTTTGGGGAAAAGAGTGCAGAAATTTAATCACACTAATTAACGTTAATTATCTTCATCACTGTACTTTATGGTTGAAAAGAGAAACACTCGCTGGTCTTACAAAGAACTTAGACATTTGCACCGGTGCGCGCACACACACACACACACCCTGCTACTCATCTGATGGATGGATGGATGGATGGATGAGAGTGACTCACTGTATGAGTCGCTAAAAGTGCAGCGGACGTCAAAGCAGCTTAATTTTTGCACCTTTGATATGATATTGCATGAAACGCGTAGACAAATAAATGAATAACTTTCAAATGAATTGTATTTATGGTTTTCCTTCTTCAGCTACTGGAGAAGAGTTTCCCCAAAATAAGACATATTGAGGGATTCCACAATGGGTTTTTTTTACACTAGTAAAAGACAAAAACATTGGAATGAAACTTTTTCAACGTTCTCTTCTTGCGTCATCAATTCATTTTGGAACTACTTTCTGTCAAGTTGTAAATTTTCCCTCGGTGCAGCTGTGCAGCAAACAAATCCACCAAAATGTCAATACAGACTCTGGCCTCCTGCTGAACTGCTCTTAATTGAGACGTATCTGTATCGAGCGGCCAAATCTACAAGTCACTCATTGAATATGAAAAATGGAGTATGGGAGGGAGAGAGGAAGGCAGCAGAGAGATCAATGATATGGATCAGTGTGTACCGACCGAGCCTCTATTCTGTGTGTGTGTGCGTGTGTGTATGTGTCTGCTGTGTGTGTTGGGGGTGCTGCAGCATTATTGGACATCTGAATGAGTAATGACGTCGTCCCAGACTGGGCAATTACCAGCAACGCTCGTTTATTAAAGAGGGGATGGAGGGTTGGAGGAGGAAGATGATGGCTCGGGTGCTGAGGAAACACAGGATGAAGAGGTGCAGGAAATGACAGAAGAAACATATCCAGGAAATTCTAATGAAATATTTGCTTACTGTATCTAAATCTATCTAAATATTTTATTTTTTTAACTAATTCAGTCCCACCAAGCACGATGTTTAAATATCAAGAACTTTGTCAAACCGAGAGTTAAAGCTGCATAAAGAAAACGAGCAGATTTCCATGATCAGATTGTCGCTTCCTTTCACTAAACGTGCGTCTTGGTGGTCCATGAAAAGCTGGAAAGTTGTTGTTGAGCTCTGCGCTGTCATTGGTAGGGAAGGCTTCCACTGATATAGGTGATCGATTGTGAAACAATCTAAGGTCATTAGCGCCCAGCTATCAGTCACTGTCTTATTATAAATTCAACTGATTTGCACATTAATGTATTTGGTTGAGCCAATCATTCGCTCCAGTAGTAGCAAGCAGCCCCGTGTTAACATCAATAGTAGTTGCTATGTTAAATTAACCTCTTTTCTACGAGGCTGAACAGCAGTTTGGAGGCTCACAGGCATGATGTGCAGAGAAGAGACAACAAGACAACAGACAATATCAGCTCACACATACAAACATGTCTGGGGATTTGAGGAAAAAACCTGCATAAAAATGATGCACAATGAGTTTTTGCCCGATTGCTCTGGCTGCTTTGTGAAGTTGTGACCCTCTGGCCACATATATGGCTCAAACATCCAGGCATCAGAGGTCCCAAATTACTGAGAGCAATTCTCCTTCTCCCACACAGTCTTTTCCTCCAATTTTGCCTTCTCCTTTCCACTTCTCACCTCCTCTCTTTTCTCACCCCGTCTGTCTGCATGTCTGAAATGCTATGAAAACACTGTGGCTATGGTGGCTATGCTGAGAATCAGTCAGCAGCTGCTTGGTGATCAATGGGAAAGAAAACAAATCGTGGCCAAAGGAATTTGGGTTTTCAATGTTCCCCACTTAGGTCATAATCCACATCTCGTGCCAGGGAGGGAAACCTGCTCTGGTTAGATGATAGTGGATAAAGACGTGTTTATCTATACAGTATATGTTGTGTGCGTTCACATGCATTCTTCCTTTCATGCATGAATGTGTGAATCCACCTGTCTGGTGCATTCATACCTTATTTGTTATGGAAATTTGTATATTAATGCTTACACTCATGTTTCCATGTCCTGTATGTACATGCATGCCTTAGAGAGAGAGAGAAATGCTGAGACAGGGCCTCAGTTGCCCTTGTCCATTTGAGCCCTGCCACATCCTGCCCTCCTCACGAATAATTGTACAGTAGCCCCCCTCCCCAGGCCACCCCCGCCCCGTGTGTATACACATATTCATAGATTGGTGAGACATGCTTGACTCATGACTCAACCCCAGACCACTGACAGACGCTCACCAATGCCACTGTGTTGGTGTAGTGGTGCCACAGCACTCGTATCGCCCTCGCTCTGTCCTCGCTGTATCACGAACCCACATAGTGGCTGTATTGTTCAGCAGGCTTGGGAAAGACCAGAGTTCAAGGACATTAATAGTTACAATGTGTAATTTCCCTCCTCCTCATCCGGGCTTCACATCCTACTCATTCAGCTTTTAGCATTTTATTCTGGGAAAGTACCAACCGCTGATGAAAAGCAACCACTGACTTCTAATTTATGAAACTGGCAAGGTTTGTCTTTCTCCAAATTTAGCATTTGATGAATCTAGTAGGACAGAAAAAGAGAGAGAAAAAACACTACTAATGAATAAATTGCTTTTAGAGTAAGGAAGTTCCTACTTGAAACGGATTACAGGAACGTGTACAGTCTCAGGCGTGAGAGAGCCCATCTGACACATGCTGAAAATCAAATTCAATCAGTGTGTTCTTTTTATCCACTCATCACTTTGCTTTGTTGTGTCTTTTCCTCACTGTGAAAACCCCTCAACCTTCACATTTAAGAGAGTTTTGTGACAGTTTAGTGACATTCTATTTCTGTGTCACAGAGGAAACAGATGGTAGCTGTTCATTTCCATCCAAAACAAGTTCTCCTGTTCCATCCAGGTATCCGTGTGTGTGTGCGTGCTTGCGTGTGTGCATGCGCGTGTGCGTGCGAAGCTACATGTGTTTGATCCGTGCTAAAATGAGAAAGCAGAGAGGTAACAGCTTCTCACCCGACCATGTGCCACAGAGGGAGGAACAAAACACAACCCAACACACATGCTACATAGACACACCCTCAGTTTAAATCAGAGTGCATGTATGTGATCCCCCCAACGCACCCCAACCCCCCCAGGATGGTGGTTGTGCAGCTATGTGCCATCCTCACATCTTCCGTGCCACCGAGGAGCTTGAGATGATTAGCCTGAGCTCGTCTCCTTGGTGCTAATTGGCAAACCCACCATCACCTTCACTATTGTGTAATTAGTCTCAACAAGATAACAGAACACCAATTAAAGTGACCGAATCAGTGCTTTATAAATAACTGTGCAAAGATGATCCTCTGTTGTCTGGCTGCCGTGCTAAAGAGGTAATTCTTTAATGTTGTCAAAGATTCTCATTTATATTGATCTGCTTTTCTTCTGTTAAGAATTGTCCTTAAGTAGGAAATATGTTGTTTATGGGTTGTTGTAATGGGTATTTGTCTGATTAAAATAAAGCCAATGTAGAGCATCATGACACGGAAATTTTATTTATGATTACAAATAGATATAATAAGTAAATAAAATATACAGGGTGCTGTGTCATAAAAATGTAAAAGCATTTGTCTTGGTTTTCTTTATTATATTTTCTGGCTAAATAATTTCAACCATCCTCTTCAAACACATAATTATGATATTGTGATTAATGAATAAAGTATCGGCCCAGCGACACGCACGTGCACACACACACACACACACACACACACACACACACAGAGAAATAAGCTCAAAAGTGCACAAAAGCATGTATGTACATGCCTGTAAGCCCTGAACTCCCACATATAAAGACGTAGAGACCAGGGGCCACTGTTTCATTAGAGGTGTCACAAACATGAATTATAAATCAGCATCCTCCTTCCCCACCGTCTTCAGGCTTCTTTACTACCCCCGTCTTCTTTTATTTTTATGTAAAACACATTGTGAAAGGTCAGTGGAGAGAGGCAGCAGAGAAAAAGTGAGAGCATGAGAGAGTTGGCCGTGTGTTTCTGTGTGTGTGAGTGTCTACGTAAAAATGCGTGCACGTGCGCCGACATGTGTGAGCGTAATTCCTGGCGGTGTGTGCGACCGTGTGCGTGTTTCCAGCAGGGATGAAGCTCTGTCTCCTGTGCATGCTGTGCTCATTGAGAAGGAGTGTCTTGTGCCTGGGGGGTGCCGGCGAGAGGTTAGGCGGGCGGCCAGGCGCCAAAGAAAGAGGTCACATCCATATTCATGGCATTGGACATGCACATGTAAACCACTTTTAATATGCTGTGACGGGGAAAGTTGTGTTGAGGCGGAAGGAGAGAGACGTAGAGAGAGAGGGAGAGGGAGAGGGAGAGACGAGGATGGTGACAAGTGTGGACGGGAGGGTTGTGAGAAATGTCCACATGTGCGTCTTCCTTTGACCATGAGTGGACACGACTTCCAGGGTACATTTGAATGATTGCCATTATGCCACGATTAGGCAGATCCACATTCATTTAAGTGACAGTGCTCATTAATCAGCAGAACGTATACACCAATCAGTTATGTTATGTCTGTTGTCCCTGTCCAGATGTTGAAATCAAATAAAATGACACAGAATGTAAACTGTGAAATCTGACTGTGGAACAAAGCATACAGGAAATATCAACAGAGCCCAGATATAGTCCAACTTTATGTAGCAACGGTCTTAAAAGGTTAAACTGTCCAAGTCATAACAAACTAAAAGTTTTAAATCAACTCAATTCTTTCCTACACATATTTGGATGAATAATTCAATATGATTACCAGTATCCAATGGCACTTCCTGTCTTGAAATCTAAAGGAAAGATAAAATACACAGACATAAAGTTATGTCACTATCCAAAGTACGAGTGCTTTAATTTGTATGAGAAGTTTTTGTCATAGTCAAAATGGAACCATAGTGTTGTGTTAAAATTCAATTAAACATCCACCTGTATTGAAAGGCTTGGAAAGGGAAATTGATGCTTGTTGGAGTGAGCGGGGGCGTATCATCTTCAGATCTTAACGGGAGGCCCAGGTACGCAGTTATGACAGTGTGGCGTTATATGACAGCGTTTGAAGTGGGACGGTCTCTCAGTGTCTCTGCAGAATCCAATCAAATAAAAGTGTCACATTAAAGCCGTGTTTCGGAGAAGAGTCCGTGTAAGTGAGTGTGTGTTTGTGTGTATACTGATGAGATAAGAGTGCGAGAGTTGGGAAGAATAGAAGCTTTTTGAAGGACACTTAACCTCCTGATACCCGGCTGGAGGTTCCTGAACAATGGCCCCACTTACCTTGCTATCATGAAGCGCGGTGTTCTTTCATGACCTGTATGGGCCCTCTTTGGAGCATCCTGCGGCTGGAAAGGGGATGATAGTGGGGGTCAGACCCTTGGGAGGGGATTTTCTGGTAACCCTACTCCCAGGGTCTCCAGGGCGTCCCCACCCTCTCTGTGCTTTAAGTTTTGATGGAGTGTGGAGCTTC
This sequence comes from Brotula barbata, assembly GCA_900303265.1. Lineage (NCBI taxonomy): Eukaryota > Metazoa > Chordata > Actinopteri > Ophidiiformes > Ophidiidae > Brotula > Brotula barbata. Next base: position 19,352 of record OMNV01001342.1, on the reverse strand, counting down.
TGTAGGGTGACAAATTATCCGATTAGCTTCCTCCCTGGGTGAGGGATGAAAGTCAAAAGATAAGTCTTGTAAACCTCCCCGTTGACTTTTTTTCATTCTTGAATATGTAAATATCCTTTAATCCAGTGAAAGATTTGGAAGAGTTCTACTTTGTTTTGGGGGGACTGTGGAGGACAGGTTTATCCTGTCCAGCAGAGCCTTGTGCTGTGAATCTTTCTGGGCTCTAACCTCCAGCTCGCCTTGAACAGTGGGGAATCCTCCTCAATCACTATAAGGAGCTCCTCTCAGCCACACTCATATTTTAACCAGTAGCCGTACACCGTGGGGTGCTCTGTAACGGCCCGTCAGTGGCTGTAACCCAAGCGCCAAAATTGCCTTTGACGATGTACCCGGTGTTGTTTTAAGAGCCCCCATCTCTCCTGCTCCGCCACCACCAGCTCAAAATATGATTTAATCATTTTTCTCACTTACTTTCTCAGCATGGGAGCAAAGAGAAGAGGAGAAAGGGAGAGAAAAAAGTGAGAGGGGTAGGGGAGAATTCCAAAGTGGTGAAGAAGGGGAGACATTGTAGCAGACATTTCCGCGGCAAAGAGGAGGAAACCTCTTACAAGGCAGTTCTTAATAGGATCTGGTCCGTCTGTAAAGCCCCGGCCAGGCTGCTCCTCTTGAAAAGTCCTCAGGGTGAAAATCTGAGCGGGCTGTTAATCAAGAGTTAGCAGACATTATACAAACAAGAGCCTGGGCTGATGTCATCCTGAAAAATCTCTCTCTTAAAGACTTGGGAGCTCTACTACGTTATTTACATTAAAATGTTGTGTTATAGTGGAACGAACTACAGCTCATAGTGCTACACAGTGTGTTGTCTTCCAACAGGACGTGTGTAACAAAACAAGAACGTGCTGCTGCAATTCAAAACTTTTCACCTCAATATATCTCACAGGGGCTTTAGGCACACCTGTTGGTTTTTTTCATACTACAAGATTGAACAAACTGAAATTAAGAGGTGCATTTGTGTGAGTGTGTAAACTGCACACGTCCTGCCAAATATTCCTGTCAAAATATTCTGGATATTATTTTTATGTGGTGTATAAATTACAATATGTAAGAAGATTTTATTTCAGTTTTTCAATCTACGCCTCGATGGATCACACACCACCAAAATGTTTCCCAGTCAAGTTTACTGTAAAAGTGTTTCTAGAGTGAACGGTAGAGACATCTCTGCAGCCCAATTTGGTGTGTACACAACATAAATAAATAAAAGGGGCAATTAAGTCCAAATAGAACGGACTGAATGTGGTAGAAAAGGATGAAGCTCAGCAGAGAAATAATTAAATAAGAAGATGTAATGAGTCAGCCTGGGAACTACAGTACAACAAGCTCCCTATTGAAAACTGTGCACTCATACGAATCAAACCTCAGGTGACCTCCATTTTGCTTTGACAATAGGAACACCTTCTCTTCATTCATCTCCTCTTACCCCACTCTCCCTCGTGAGAACATATTGTTCCCATACCCTGCCTGCATCAATGGATGACACCCACTTGAGAGGTCTGAAGCACTGTGTACATCTGACCACAAGCGGTATTACTGTTACCAGGGATCGCTTACCTACTGCAATCAGTTTTTAGTCTGACGGAGACCCACTGTGGGTTAATGGAGGGGGGCTGTTTGCTATATTCATCATGCTCTCCACCGCGTGCCTTTTATTGATGCAGAATTGAAAGAATTGATATGTACGCTGACAGTTTATTTCCTGAGTAGTATGTAGGCTGTAGATATCCTAGATAATACAGTGTACTGTAATTAGTACTTATTAATTAGTAATTAGGAATCTACATAACAGTGTTTGTACTGTAATTGTATCCCCCTCAGTAGATGAAGTTGATCCATTTTAAAGTGGATGATGTGCGCTGTTTTCTCTTTTCACATCATATTATGTTTTTACATTAAGCCTTTTCGTAGCTTTAACCCTTTATATTCTGTCATTGTCACTGCTGCTTGAGCTAATCCCGCATAAATCTTTGTTATACTGAGCTCAGTCCCTTACTCAGCATCAATACAATTTAAGGATTTTTCAAGCAAAACTGGACTTTCATTGTCATGCATTTAGTCATAGTGCTGCAATAATTTCCTGCGAGTATTGGAAACATTATTATAAAAACCCATATATTTGTACTGTAACTTCGGATTTACAAAAGGATCCAAATATTCTTCATCAAAGTTAAATTACATCTGGGCTTGTTTTTTTTTTTAGCTTCCATGTCATCTTTTGTTTACATCAAACCTTTGCTCATAAAGTTAGTGAGAGTTATTGCAGCTGCGGTCCTTTTAAAACCATAAATCAGGGCTTGTAACTGAGGAATGAAAGAGAGCTAGATGAATGGAGCACCTCGCCTGGGGCGAACAAATGGAAGAAGCCTAAAATGCAGAAAGTTCTCCTATACGGTTAATGTAAAATTGTTTAGGAAGTCCGTGCTGCAGTCCAGGTAAGCAGCTTTAGTTTTTGGTGATACACCTTGAAAGTCGTTAGTTTCTTACAACGGCGCTACTGGCCAACTGACTACTGTGGACAGTCGAGTTTTCAGAAGCAAAATGAATGATGATGCTGACTGTTATGGTTTCGATTTTAGAGCCATTTAAACAGACTCTAGCAAATGAGGCCATGGATGTATGATCAGAGTCTGCAGAGCTAATGCAGGTCTGTACTGTTGTAGCGAACCCTTCAAGTAATAATGTGTAGCATCCCATAAAGCCTCCCTCCTGTAACAATGATAAATTAACAACAGATAAAGGTCAGAGCAAAATAAACTGCTCCGTCCTTACATTAGGTTTGCCTGACATTATCAAGATGAAATAAATGTATTTTTCATTGATCTCAGACAATAGGTCACACACACACACACACACACACACACACACAGTTTGCTTCAACTGCCACTGTCCTCTCCGAGGTGAGGTGTTGCCATTTAGTCATTCAAGTCAATGGTTGTCTCAGGACAGAGACTTGATATTGGCAAAGCTTGCTGCAGCTAGGAAAACTAATTTGAATGGAACCTTACCACTCTCACTCTCTGCTTTGGCAGGACATGTATCCTCAGCACATTTGTGGGTCATCACAAAAAAAGATCGTTGATGCCCGTGTCCTTTCAGCGTGCCCTTGCTCCATCACATCACACGGCTCCTTCTCTCACCCCTTTAGTGCCTTCCCAACCAGTGATCATAATGACGAACATCATTTATGCAAATGTAATTAGGCCAAGGAACATGATAGTGGAGCACAGGGCGCCAATGGAAATTTATCACTGAACACTCAGGCTCTAAACATTCAATTAAAATATTGAATTTCACTGGATTTAATCTAAACGTAATAAATTACGCAGTGGAAGAAGGGTTTGCAGTAGAGCTGGCTCACATTTGGCTGTCAGGATTACACTTAGAGATGGTCATTTATTCCACTACGGGTCCCAAGATTCAGAGTGACAGACAGAGGAGCAGGGGAGAAGGTGAGGCCTCTGTGATGTGACTCCCTCCTGGTGTCTGTATGTGGGTCAATCTGTCATCTATGACTGGAGAGGTGAGGCGGGGCCATCCTGTGCGCTTTTAATAGTGCACTGGCAACCATATTTCTGTTTATGTGCAGTTAGGTGTCAGCACACGGCGTTACTGTCGCATGGACCAACTGCTGCGTACGAGATCTTGATGTCACAAAGCTGATCAGAGATCCTCTCACCCGAAGTCGGAGGCAGAAACCAGAGAAATGTGAAGGGCACGCCAACATTCTGATCATGATGGTCACGGTAGTCGTTTTCCGACGGTGTTCAGAAACAGCTTGAAGTAGCTTAAAGACATCCATCAACGGGGGAACATGTTGGGCAAACACAAATTCAATTCTCTTTTATGAGTCCTCGTAAATTTCACACTTCAGAAAGCTCGGATGAGATCGTGTTGCAGAACGAGTGTTGATTACATAATATTTTTTAGAAGGGTCATGTGACATGCCGGTATTGGTAGCTTACCTCTAAAGTATATTGTTAATTATATTTATCGCAATTGGAGTAAAGGTTTCGAATTGTGGCAAAAATGTAAATACTGCTTCGAACCACAGAAACAACAGCACTCAGCGATACAAACAAGTAACTCAACAAGCCTACTTGATCACTACACAATCTGCAATCTCACTTCCAGCCAATCCGCAAACCAGCAGTAATTGGTATCTCTTTGTATTTCTTTTTGGAAAAGAGTGTGAAGAGGTGTAAACATGTTGACATTCAACCTAACCCAACTCGATCCCTAGTTAGGCTGCTTTGGACGTGGCAGACTGTGACCTACACACTCTGTGGTTCTTTGTCTCAGTCTAGAGTTTAAATCAAGCATGTTGTTAGTTAAAAATCTATAAATACTTCTATAGTTCTGACTCTAGTCTTCCACCATATATACTGTAGACACATTCAATGTATTATTCATGCTTCATCCTCTGTGACCTGTACGTTACCATTATCTTAATACGATAATGAAACAATTCTATAAAAAAGTCTTTTCATTTTAAATTTTATCTTTCAATAGTTAATTTAAGACTACAAATCTTAGGTCGTGAGCTAATAAAAATGCTGCTTACATTGGCAAACGCCTTGTTACTACAGCTCTTGTCATATCACTGAAATGGGGCTACATCAAAACAACAGATGTTAGGTAAATTAAGTTGAAACCACACCTAAGGGATTTGATGATGGCAACATTTTGTTTAACTTCTATTCTGCCTTAAGGCAGCGAACAACATGTGTTTATTTACATCTAATTGGCTGTTTTTAGTAGAATCGGGTGACACAGGGGGCATGAGATGTGTTGCTTGCAGATGTGTTTCCAAGGTGATAAACTTTTCACTCCGAAGGTGACGAGAGGTAGGGAAAATTGTCAGGAAGAGTCACGGGAGTGAGTACATTCGTAGCCATGTATGTGGTTAACACGCGCGCATGTTAATTTATAATGGAAATACATGATTGGTTTTACAATGACATGTCACAGTATGCTTTACGAAGAGAAAGAAAAACTCATATGTACATAAAAAAAATAAGCAGATGCTGTATACGATGAACATTTATGCACATAGTGTGTTTGTAGAAACCTGCGCCTGTAGCCTGGATGTGTGTGGTCTCTGTTTAATTTAACATTGGTGCCTCTCTGAGAGCTGATCCTCACCAAGACTAAAGCTACAGTTTCAACCTGTGCACACACAAATGACCCCAATTGGTGTGAATATAAACACAAAGGTATTCAGTTTGCTGCATGTCTGAAAGAACGAGTGTGAGTGCTCCGAATCAGGATGTTTACGGGCAAAACCTCAAATGTACTCCGATTTAGGATCGCAATCGGCCTAAATCGACATTAGTGCAGCAGACCTTGATTATGTGCCTGCAAATCAATCTACTCATCCATGTAAACAATCATTGGCTTACGGATGGTGTAAACACACTCCACCCTTCCTCTCATATCTTTATCTAGCAGTCATATGACTGACTGAATTGTAGTTATTACATCTACATACCCTCTATGTCCTTCATTGCATTTTGTCTTAATAAAATTGACTGAGAGAATAGTGTGCATGTAAACATACTCTGTACGAGCTGCTGGACCAGTAACAGGAGTAAATTCAGATTATTTGTCGAGCAATGTATTCAGATGCTCTGTTCGTGTTTACATTTAGAGGACAGGGCTGCCTGCCTGCCTGTCTGCCTGCCTGCCTGCCTCAAATTCATGGTAATAAGATGCCATTGTCCCAGTTCTCTTAATATCACATTAGAATTTCATCTCAAGGGGAGATTCACAGTGAGTGTGAGAACTTTGTATGTTTAATGAATAAGACTTGGGAGAGAGAACGTCTTAATAGTTGCATTAATGCTCTTTTTTGTCCTCTATTCCTCTGTACATAATGTGCATAATATCAAACATGACCTGATTCTTCCTACATTTCCACAACTCCCCTCTGGATCTCAGTGGTATTTTGTCTCATTTGTCCCATGTGTTGCATTGAAAGCAGACAGGCCTTTTGGGGGAGGGGGTTGGGGGGGGGAATGAAGAAATATGTGCTGTTCAGAAATGTGTATAACTTGAGCTTCAAAAACACATTAGGTTTTAAGGCATCTGCCATGTGTGCTACATGTGAGGATATTTTAGGACGTCCGTTATTTGAACAGAAGAACCGTAACATTGTCATACTTGTCAACATTAACAAAGCTGCTGGATGTTGGAGCTGAGCTTCTGTTGTGTGTTCTACTACAGGATCTCTTGGAACAGTACTTTTCTAAATTCAATCCATTATTAACTTTAATCTGGACCTTGCCGTGGCTTGGATCCCCCATCTGACACCAAACACCCGCCGTACAGCCACCGATAGCCCTGCCATGTTTTATTCATCTCTAATTAGCTGCTTTTCATTAGAAATCATGAAACTATAGACCAGAATAGACATAACTCATCCCTGCCACTAGGCCAATGTTTAGTCTGGGATACTGAGGTCAGTCCACCTCCCTGTACCTGATAGTGCCACGATCCATTATTTACTAAAGATCAAGTTTTAAAGCAAGTCTGCTGTGCACTGTTGGAGAGCCTGGAAGACAAAGATTAGTCGTAGATTTGATGACCTGTGTATTACAGAATGGACGTTCTAATGCATCCACAGCCTCCTAAGAAAATTAAATGGTTGTCGTCATCGAAATACGCACAAAAGTCGCACGTGGCACTCTTCGTTTAGTCTTCTCTAATACTTCATCCTCTCCGGTCTGCATTGTCTGCGTCGGTCTTTGCTGTTAAATTTCCAACGTTGACTTTAGAGGCATCCATGTGTTTATTTAAGGTTTCTGTTCGTTCCGAAGCTCCGTCTCTCTTCTATCCCACCGTCTTAAACTTCGCAACAGCACTTAAAATGTATTCAACCCCTCGGGATCCTTTTCCATTCCTGCAAACTTTGGCAGTAGTGATAACGTCTAACAAGCTCTCAAGTGACATCAAACCACAAACAGGAATTCAAAGAAAAGTTAATGTCTTAACCTTGATTGGAATGGTTCCACTATCTGGAATACCATTTTCACATCTGCTGCTCATTGTCTATCCTGTTTGTTTTCTTATTTGTACAGACATTTTTGCTCAAATGTCTACATATACATATAAAGTATTGTCATTTGTTTTCACGTGACCATTATTAATATTGTGGAGCTTACATGATTTTCCCTTGATGTAGCATACCGTAAATAGCCTATGTATAATAGCAAATCCTGGAAGAGAAGTCGAGTATTTTAATTGCCAAAATGTTGCAGCGTCTCATCGCCCTGCAGCTGTTTTCCAGGACCAGACTTTATGACTCACTATATAAATATTTTATCTGCACCATAAATATAGCTACATTCTATGATGTTAGCTTTGGTCAAGTGCTTATTTTGGATCATCAAATGACACCGAATTGGTTTTGGCTCATCGCTCTTTTTCACTTTTCACCTTTCTCTTTACTTTTCCTGCACAATGCTATTGATGCACACAGGCGTTTTTGGCAGCACTAAAGTGAAACATCACAGTAAGAGGCAACAAAACAGATGATAAAACCGATGATAAAAAGTCTATTTAGATGTTTCCCCGGAATGACACGTGGCTGTGTCATTGATGCAGGACACCACTGGGTACTGCTGCCCAGAGGGCACCTCTGTTATTAGTGTCTGTAAAAGAACATTTACAGTTAAAGTTGATCTGTGCAACCCAAAACCTGTGCTGTTTAGGTCCTAATGAATAATATATAAGGTTGTAGTGTGTATTTTGGATGGTCAGGACTGGTCATTGACTTTCCTCTGTGCTCTGAAGGATTCTTTGTAGTTACTGTTACTGTACAATGTACTGGTACAAACCTTAGACATGCTCTAATTACCTGAGTCTCCCATAATGTATGTCCTCATGTATTATTTACGTGGTAAGACTTTAATTAGCTCCATGATTTCCTCTGTTGTTACACACCTTACCTTGAAACATAGCCTGTGTGTATCCTCTTATCTGACACTGCCTACTGTGTAAGCCAGCCGGCTGCCAACAGGAGACCTGAAGGTGGCAGACAGGGTTGTGGAGGTTGTGTTTGTGTGCGCATGTGTGTATGTGCGTGTTTGTGCAGGTGTCTACACCAAAGTCAGGTGTCTGTGTCTATGTGCAAGACTCAGTTTTACGTGTATGCCTGTGTGCATGCGAGTGTGTGCATGTGTGTTAATGTGTGTGACAGGTGTGAGCTTCTATGTCAGGGGTGAGGTTACACCCCCCACACACCCCCATTCTAGGTGTCTGCAGAGGTTCATATCAACTCAGCAAGTGATAGGGTGAACACCTTTTACCCCGACATACACACACACATACAGACGTGTACCAACACACTCGCTCTCAGCCCCGCAGATGTCATTAGCCTTTACGCTAACAGCAGGCTTCCAGACATCCTGGGAAAAGAGGGAGGGTCCCAGTCAGTTCTTAAATACATCTTTTTAACAAAGTCTGTGCTAAGCATTGCACATTTACTGCCGGGATGAAAAAACAGCTACTGAGGTGACGGAGGCGATGCCTGTAGGCTAGGATGGTACTGCACGTTGTGTTTAGATGAAGTGTGTGCCATATCGTTGGTTTTTGTTGCCATTCTGGAAGATCTTTGGTTGTGCTGAAATCCGAATAAATTCTCTTTATTCTAGTTTGTATTAGTTTTCCCAACAACTTAGTTTAATATTTCTACACAGGCCCATACAGACTATTATAGACTATTATACAGACTAATTATTACAGGTGTATTATGTGAGTACAGTACATTATCCAAACATGGAAAACTGTATCTGAGTGCCACAGATCATTAGCTCATACTAGGACCCCAGAAGAAAAGTGTGCTACAGCTATTGAGCCCACGCTGTCATTTAAGCAGATTTACACTAAAAGTTAAACAATCGAGAAGAGCTCACTCTAAAGCTGATGTACAGGCTGCTGTATAATTCATCATCTAAGCCGGTGTGGCAAACAAGCGGGTCTGTCTGTCATTCTGAGGCAGCCATATTTTGGTCCTTTATTTTGGAATATGATGATGTGAACGTGCCAGGGAGTAGAACAACCTGTGCTATCAGCTTAAAGCCGACCCAAGCCCTGGCTAGAGCATCAGTCGGGTACACATGCTGGGTTATAAATCAGTTCTCTGGGCTGGTTCTAACACTGCGGGGTCTCCCCTGGTTGTGGTGTCACTGTGAGTCGCTACAGTATTTATTTACACTGTCTTTCTCTCACACATTCCTTCCCAGTGAGCCAATACCGCTAGGCCTTGGGCTGCCAGGGGAGGCTATGAAGCCAAGCCAGGGAGCCAAGGCCACCGTCAGCTCTCAGTGGTTAGAATAACTCGATAAAACCACCTGGGAGTGGACAGGGATCAGACCGGCACTGGGCGGGCTGAAGGCAATGAGTGGGGGGGACAGAAGGTGGGAAAGCAATGAAATCTACGTTGAATGTGCATAAACGAAGGGCGACATCCACATTGAGAGAAATGTTGAGGTTAGTAAGTTAGGAATTCTGTTTACATTTTAGTCCGTCGTAACTTGTAGATGGGTGTGGAACACACCACCATCATCAGTGTGTCTGAACACATCCACAGATTGGTCACTGGTGGATAGTGCCACAACCACAACCACACGGTGAACAATTGTGGTCACAGTTGAATACAAAAATTAGCATTCACTTCCTGTATAGTTGGCACAATTCTGAGGAACCTGATGTCTGTTGCCTGTGTTTTGTTTCAGCTTTCACAATATCAGGTTTCTCCGCTACAGTCAAAAGAAATCATAGTGCAGTCAGAAAGATTATTTTATATCTCACCCAGTGAACGCTGTGACTGTGCACAGGCCGTGTGGGCATGGATGGATACGACATGCTGATTTATATTTAGTTATATTTCCTCTCCTTACTGGTCAAAACTCAGTTTGAGTCAGTAGAGCTCTGTCATAAAATTTGCTAATAACGATTTCAATTTTGATTTCAATCATTCTATTTATATCACAACAATTGAATCATAGATCTCTGTAATCCAATTCTTACTCGTAAGAATTGGATTACAGAGATCCTTAGGGCCTACATGCACTACATAGGTAATAATACATGACATAGTTAATGTTATTGTGTTGTTATACTTTGTACACTGAGTATAGCCTCGTGCAGTATTTAAGATGTACTACAGAAAGTAATGAACCAAGGTTTCCAAAGGTCCTTGCCAGACTCCACAAAAACTTTGCTTTTAACATCTAAAAATGAAATACGATCACACGGGAAATTAATAAAATGATTGGAAAGACAGAAATAGCCACCTGTGTGTGTGTGTGTGTGTGTGTGTGTATCCTTCCTGTGTAGCGACAGTATACAGCTTCTGCACTGATAAGAGTGTAGCAATGTAACTCCACACCTTATCTCCAATCTCTCTCCATTCACTCATTACTCTGAGGCTCGCTTGCCCCTCCTCGGTGCCCGCTGGGCCCCTGTGACTCTCTGTGCCTTTGACACGTGTGGAGGAAAGACACACTATCAGTTTTTCTAATTACTTATTGGTCATGATCAATTAGCAACATCTTAAGGCACTATGGTAACCTTGTATAAATACACTGGTGGAGTTCAACAGCCATCATGGTTGACAATTAAATTGGTCTGTCACTGCTGGGCCCTTCATTAATCTCAACTTGTCATTCTTGTTTATGCTGCTTATAATGGCTGTGTGGGTGTGTGAGAGGAGCTGACTTGAGTGCGTGTCCGTGTGTGTGTGCACACATGAGATTGGCCTGAGTCTGTCCGTCTGGGAGGAAGTTGTCTGCGTGTGTGCCTGGTGTGTTTATTAGCTTGAATCAAAGCATGTAGATATGGCTAGGTGCACGTGGAAAGAATCTATGCGTGTGTATGTTTTCTGTGTGTGCGCACATACGTGTGGAATCTGGAAATCTTTTTAATCGCAGCCGTCACGTTGAGGCCAGTTGGCACCCTGAAGTGATTACCTCATGTGTCCTTGAGTATTTTCTAAATTGCTCCGAGACGTTTAGAGCTTCTTCAAATGACTTTCCCCATCGTGCGGTATAACGTAGCCGTTTTGCACCATGTGAGAAAATTCCTGCTCGCTTAAACTCACTTTTACGTGGAATTGAATGGGACAGAAACGTTATTGTAGGTTGCGTTTAGTTTCAAATTCGTAATCCTCTCAGCATATCCCCAGAGATTTTCTGGAGTATATAATTTCCCTCAGTATTTGGATTTAAGAGCTAAGTTAGGCCGTGATCAAGGCGTTTAATTTTGATTGTTGGTGATGTTATTGGCACTTTGGTTGACAGAGCACGGATGGGATCTCCTTACTAAGGGGGAAGAAAAGACACTGGTGGGAAACAATAGCGAGTACCACCCACTTTTCTACTGCTGACCTTTCACCCTCTTTGCTGTCTTTCTGACC
>OMNV01001333.1:8833-25454 GCA_900303265.1 Brotula barbata | reverse complement strand
ATTTATGCTGACTACTTTCCGAGGCTAATACAGTGTTCCTGATTTGACCTTTAGACAATGGGAACGCAGAGCAGCACAACTTGGCGATTTGTGTATGGCAGCGCTGACCTTCACTGGGCAAATGGACATCATGGCATCTGCTCATCCACTATCCAATGTCAGCCCGGTAATAATTGTCCCCGAGTCGTGAAAACTAAAATCTCACAATGGCAAAATGTAAAACAAAAACGAAAAAATCTGCTTGATTGTGAAGGACATTTTTTTGTTTTTTCAGCTTTGCGGACTAAACGCAGCAATTGCGCAATGATTTAAGTGAAAGATTTCATCACGTATGACATATCTCTTGAATAAAACCACGCAAATCAACATGTTTACAGTAACTATGAGAAAATTAGTGCATGCGTATGTACTATTAGTCACAAGTCTTTGTGAATGAATTTAACAAAATCAAGTGAAATCTATTGATATTTTCAAGTTGTAATGAAAAATAAAGCGGTTTAGTCATTTTCACAAAAAGTGAAAAAAAAAAAAAACTTCTCAAGGACTGGAGAGGGAGAGAGAGACAGAGAGAGAGAGAGAGTAATCGATCAACTTTCCATCCTGTCAAATCAGTCATACAGAATAATGCAGTTCTATTGAAACGGGGACAGAAGAGCAAAGCCATGGAGGTAAACTGATGACTGATCGGATGTAATGAAGAGGCTGAAGGAACACAGATCCACGGTAATCAGAGACAACAGGCATGACAGGAAGAGGAGAGCAGACGGAGAGAGAGACAGAGACGAGTCCTTCACAGTGAGGGATGATCGGAGCTCCGACGGGGAAAAGAACACCACCAACCAACCATCGACTGAAAACTGAGGCAGAGCTGGCGACTGCCACATCCATGCTGTGTGTGTGTGTGTGTGTGTGTGTGTGAGCTCTCTGTCTGAACGGGCTCATGGGAGACAACAAGGACATCTTTCTCCCTTCACTCAACTGGAGGAGTAGCCGGGCAGAAGACAGTCAAAGTAAATTAATTGGCGATAATCTATCGTTTCAATTCAAAGCTGTCGATGAGCGGATGAAAATTCTTGGTGGAAAAAGTGAAAGTGTGTGGGTTTGTTGCTGAGGGATAAACACACAACCATTACTTTTTTTTTCTCTCAGGGGAAAAAATATCTTTAATTAATTGTGATGAACTGACAACTGACGAGTCCAACGACCTGGACTCCAAAATGACAAAACTATGCTACAAATAGACAAAATATAATAAAAATATCATGTTTCCTTAACAAAAATTAGAATAATGTTTTGTATTTGACTAGTTTCATGTTCAGCCCTATACAATCATCATGAAATGACCGTTTTAATAATGAGCCAGTAAGATTAATAAAGTTGGGATTCAAACGCCTCCCTCCTCCTCCTCCTCCTCCTCCTCCTCCAGACAAACACTTTCCCTGCTGCTCACTTTCTTACTTTTCTTTTTGTTTTTTGAGCCACTTTCTACTTTCTTCTCCTCTCACCCTTGACCAGCATTCTCTGCCGACAAACAGCTAATTCTGCTTCAAAGGCACAAGCGCGCACACACACACACACACATACACACAGACATGCATTATCCTGAAGAACATGAGAACTGGCTCTAATTCACAGGCTGGTAAAGCAGCGGTGGACAGCAATCTTGATCTGCTGGGATTAGGATACTTTTATTTCCCTTGGAGCCTTTGGACGGCTAGGAGACGAGAAAAGAGGCATATGTGTGTGTGTGTGTGTGTGTGTGTGTAGGGGCACTCGTATCCTTCTACATATGTCAGACAACGACCGGTGACCAGGGGTAACAGAGATACACACACACACACACACGCGCTCATCACATGACATCACACAAGGACACCTGAAAAATCTCAAAGATCTTCAACCACCACGAAGAGATTCATCACTCTGAGGGATGGGGGGGGCAAAAGAAGAAGACGAGGAGGAGGGAGCAAGTGGAGGGAAGAGGGAGGGTGGGAGAGGGGATTACACAATTATTCAGATAACAGCTGGGAATAATCTAGTGGCAGATGTCTCTCGGTCAACAATGCCCACCACACACAGGCGTGCGTGTGTGCGTGCGTGCACACTTTTCAATGGCCGAGGAACAGCCACCGCCCCAGTGAAAAGCCAGGCCCTGATGTACAAGCACAGCCCGACTCAGGCGGCACAGCTCGCCGCCCCTCCGACTGTAAACTTTCTTTCTGTTCCCCTACGGATGGTCTGAGAGACGATGACGTTCCTGCAGGATTGTTTGGGAACGTGGCAGCGTTTTCCTCCCTCCTCTCCCAGACAACATAAAACCTGAGGAATTCGGTCCGTGGAGAAGGGTGGAGGGTCAGCCTGTTGATTGACAGCTAATTGTAGTGCACGCATGTACACACACACACACACACACACACACACAGGGCATCCTTCTTGTCTTTGAGTGATCTTTGGATAGCGACTACAGCGCTCCCAGTTCTCCTTTTCTCCCGTCCTCCTCCCCTCTCTGACACCGCAGAGTGCACCCACCTGTCTCACCTCCCCGAGGGGCAAACGGAGGAAGACGAAGAGGATGACTGACAGACAGACTGAAAACATTACTTTGTCTATGGGTCAACAATGATCTGTCTGCATATTACTTCCATCCACCACCAAAGACTTTGGGAAAATCGGGGGAATCCACACGTCGTACACGTTTCCCTTCGAACATTAGGAGGAAGGAAGGAAGGGCGATGGGAGCGAGCTCCGTCAATCCGTCAACCCGGGCAGCCTATTGTGATATGGGTGAACACTGGTTACGGCCCGTCCTGTCAGGCGATGGATCATCCCACCGCGCCTCACATGCTAATAGCTTAAGTAGGCGTCCCGTGTCCTCCGGAACTAATACCACAAATACTAATACCATAAAAGAAGAGCTGCAGCCTCACTTTTTGGCTGTGTTAGCCAGCACCCCGATACTTTGTGGATTAGAGGACATAATGAGATGCATTTAAATGGTTATTACGTCCCGGGGGGACCGGCTCATAGACTCCGTTATAGACAGTTATCATTAAAGATCCAAACTCAAAAACCCCTGAATATTTCTTCCCCCGTCTGATGTTCAAGTGTCTGAGGTATTGTGTTGAAGAGATTTGAATTAAGTGAGTTTAGAATCGCGCTGATGGGCCTGGATGTGAATCCCCGTGTGCTCCTCCTCTTCCCTCGCCATTCCCAGAGCGGGAATGTCATGGGAGCTTTTGCTCATCCGCTCGCTTGACGTTGCCGCTGCGAAACAGGCGTTCACCAGCCTCTCTACAGTCAGACGCTTTACGAAATGTGTTGGAAGCCGCTCGCTCGCTCGCCCGAGCGTGTGCGTGTATGTGTGTGTAGCCATAACATTCTGCGTCTTGTGCTTCACAGCTGTCACCTACCCTTCACAGCCGTCCTTTCAATACACGTTAAAGCAGCACGGCAGAAAGTTTAGTCACATTGTTGTTGTGAGCGAAGCCTTCCAGTGATCTGCTCCCTGGGTTCCCCCCGCTCGATTGACGGCTGCCCTGTCAGTTTGTCACAGCGCTTTAGAAAACACCAACAGCTCTCTGATGAAGTGCTTACAAAAGGTCACGGGGTGGAGGCGATGGAGAGGAGGGGAGACGACTACTGAGAATGGGAGGCGGCGGGAGAGGAAAGGGAGACGGGACGGAGTGAAGGAAAATCCATAACACAAACACAGCTGTCAGAGGCGATGCGGAGTTAGCAGGGGACACAACAACTGATGAGGGATCCTTTTTTTTTACATACCAGGATGCCCTGAACACACCAGGGGTTCTCTGGGGCTCTACACACCTCTGACCGCTCCGTGCGGCGCTACACCGTCATGACTTTCTCCGCAAAACCGAGCCGGTAACCCCCTGACTGCTCGCTCGCTCTGCCCTCATTCCTCCGCAGCCTCGGTCCTCCTCCTGCTCCAGTCATGGCCTCAGGTGCCAAGTTCACTCTGGAGAGGCTGATCTAATGCTTCCTCGGCTATAATGACCCACGCCTAAAACACTCCGAGAAATGACAGTTCATTTCCCTCTCTTTATCCAGCCGTGCACTCTCTCTCCCTCTCTCTCTCTCTCTCTGCTGTTGCTTCCCTTTTCCCGTCAGCCCATAGGAAACAGTGCCTTCCGCTCTGAGCTGTTGGGTCACTCCTTCCCACATCCATCAGCTGTTAATGGACCAGCGCTCTCTGGGAGCTGGAGGAACATCTCCCAGCACACACTCACACACACGCACACACACACACACACACAAACCTATTGAATGGCACATCTGAAACCCACAACGTCAGGCAAAATGATTATCTTATCAATCAAACATGGTGTCAAATTTGGAGAATTAAGTTGTTAGAGAGAGTGTTCGGAGCGCCGTCGCCACATATGCGATGACAACGTCCTCAAAAGACAGAAAATCCAGTGCTCTCTCCGCTGCAGGTGCTCC
Source organism: Brotula barbata (assembly GCA_900303265.1). Classification (NCBI taxonomy): domain Eukaryota; kingdom Metazoa; phylum Chordata; class Actinopteri; order Ophidiiformes; family Ophidiidae; genus Brotula; species Brotula barbata. The sequence goes on along the minus strand of OMNV01001333.1, from coordinate 20,993 downwards.
CTCTCCTCCTGAACGCTAAAGTCATCTTCCTGCTCTCACCTTCCTCTTTCTCCTCGTCTTCTGCTGCGGCTTCACCGTGTGACACCGCCTTCTGACCCATCGTAAAAAAAAACAAAAAAAAACACATCTCATCCTCGAAAAATGTGCGGGATTTATTATACACGTGCGCAGACACAGACACACACTCACACTCACCAAAGTATTCAGCCCCTGACTTCGACAAAATAACAGGTTCAATTAGAACCACATGTATAATCAGGCCTCAGTCTAAAGCAATGTGGCGGCAGCTTCATTGTGCAGTCAATCACTCCGATACACAACCAGAACATTCTGCCTGCACGTGTAGAATAACACTTTCATTTTATCCATTAAATGTGACAATTAAATGTGCGAGTCCATCAACAACGCTGAGCTTTTATCGATCGGCTCTCCGAGTCACAAGTGTTATTACTGTTTTCAGACTATTCATTTATTACACACTGCAGATTTTCACCTCACTGAAAAAAGGAGAGATTTTAGTCCATGAATTTATCTTCTGATCTTATAAATGAAATTATGTTTAATGGTTAATTTGAACATAATTGTACTGTTGTTAGCAAATGCCACGCAATCTTGCTTTTATTATTATAACCCAATATTTCCAGATTTAAAGGCAAACACATGTATGGCTCAAACGCTCCGCACAGCCGCACCGTGACGGCAGCTTGAGGACCAGCACTTATCATTTCATTTAAAAACACGCTCTCAGTGCCCTCGCAGACATTTCTGCACAATTCCAAAGGACTTTGAAAATTTAACCGTTTCAGCTTTTAATGCACAAAGTGCCACAAGAGAAGCAAATCTGCAAGTATCAAACACAGGTCAAATCCTACATGTATAGTAATGTCGTGTGCAGGTGCTCTTCAGCATCACTTTAGAGCAAAAAGCCCACTCAGACTTGTGGGTTTGGGATAACAGGAGGGCTTTCATGAGGAGAGAGAGACGGACAGGCGAGCAATCAGCACTACCGACGCATGGGGCATTTAAAACTTCAAATGCCGTCCACTTCCACTCAAGCAGGACAGGTGAATTTGGAGAAAAAGCACTCTTATGCACACGTTTACACACTCAGATACATACACTCTTCCACACATACGTTCACACACGCTCATGCGGAGGTAAGGACTCTGTGAGTGAGTTTATGGACTCACACCATCACGTTGGTGGCTTTTAATCCTGCTGAAGGGGTTTTAAAGCGTATGAGATTCACAGCCATTACTGCCCGTCCGTGCAGCCTCGTGCACACGCTGACAAACACGGGGCCGAGTGAAAAAAAATCATCACTTTCTGCAAGTAAGGTGTCAGGAAGCACAACACAGACAAGAGAGTCTGAAACTGATTAAAAAAGATCTCAGCAGCAGATGAACAACTTAAACAGGACACGGAAAAGGCAGAGAGAGAGAGAGGGGAAAATGAAGAGACAATGGAAAAGTGTTGTAAAAGGTGGCAACGCTGAGGCAAACACACAGACGCACAGAGACACACAAGAGCTGACAGAGAGCAGAGTCAATCTGTCTCTGACATCCCTGCTTTCATGGACACTTACACTTTTCTCTCTCCAAATTTCTCCCTCGACCTCATTGTCTCCCTTCGTGTTGTCACAAAAGCCTTTTTTTTTCCACAAGGAAAGAAATTGCAAATTTTATGCAACATTTTAGTAAAAAAAAAAAAAAAAAATTATTCATCTGCGTGTCCTTCAGCAGCATTTCCTTTGAATGGTGTGTCTTTTTGAGGGTTTGCAAATAAAATTTCAGCCGGAGCATTTGTAAGAAATTGTTGAGTCTTTTCTGTTTCCACATATCAAAAATTCAGCAGCGGAATGGAAAAGTGTCGCAAAAACACTTCTTTCTAAAAAGAAAATCAAAGACACTTTTGTCCCAGGAAACACACAAAGGCCCAGGAAAAATATTAATTTGAGATATTATGAAGAACAAGTGAAATTATTTCCGTACTAATTAGAGAATTATTGAAATATGCTACTGTGCCTGTATAAATACACGATTTTTCAAAATTGACAATGTGAGTAATGATGGCCTTTCCACAGTTTTGATGTTTTTTTTTTTTTTTTGTTCTTTAAAAAAATACCTGGATGCTACATTAATCATGAATTATCACCGTATTAATTCACATCCGACCTACAATTTAATGTGTTATTCTTGAGTCTGAAATAAACATAACATTATTATTATTATTATTACTACAGTCTGCATCCACTTTCCAGCAGGGGTCCAAGCCACCACAAAATACCTGCCTTCATTCAGCAATGTGACAAGGTCATAACATGTGATGAAGAGCTTTTTCATTCCCGCTGGATCTTCTATTAAAGTGCAATTAAAAGTGTGTCATCGCGTGGTGGAAATACCGCCACAGAGGACAGGGGGAGACACAACAGTGGAGAGGGAGAGAGAGAGAGGGGACACAGTAAATAAAATTAATTATGCCAAATGCCCCAGCGCCCATCAATCACAGGGCGATAATGCCCGTGTCAGGGTGTGCACCCACACGGTCCTGCCTTTTCTCTCACTGACAGACAACTAACAGCAATTAATTGTCATTTCATCTCTGCCTCTTTTTCTGCGGCTTTCCATCATGCGGGACATGAGCGCTCGTTTGACACGCCTGAATGTTCCATAGCTGCTGTTTCATATTTCAGGTAATTAGACGCAGTTTTATTATTAGGAATATTAAACAAATAGGCCAACGTTTCCATACTGCCTGATTTGCTGTTATTAGAGTTTGACCCCACAGCAGAGATGGAGCCTCAAAAAAGGCAAGAAAACTTGGATTTTAATCTCTTCAAAAATAAGTCACACAATATTCTTTTTTTTTTCAATTTTGATTCCTTTCTGCCATATTTACTTTTGGTTTAGATTTGCACAAAGACGAGGAAAAACACGTGTCCTGCTGACATTTATGCTACATTTATATTATAATTGTTGTTTTTTTCCCAGTCAGGTGTGCTGCTTTGAACGGGTGTATTTTCTATTTTATAATCACACATAAACGGGTGTGTGTTTATTCCCCATGCAATCTTCTAAATGCACGAGTGTGTAAAACGGGCTGACACGCATGAATATTGTAATGCACTAATATAATCAGTGTGTTCTACAAACGTACAGATTACAGTCACCGTCCGGGGCCTGCAGCTGCTGAGACCTGAATTTATCTACGTCATCTAAATAAGATCAGAAGGAAAATAAAATAAAGTCTCGCTAATAAAACTTACAGGAAAACTCGGTGAGGTCACACAACGTGGTTCCAATTTTAAGAGTCCGAACGGTTTGAAAAGAAAGTGGAGTTCCGTGACCTTTGTGACCACAGGAAAGCGTTTCTCATAAAGACAAAGAGGGCTGCGATCCACGCAACCCCACCGAATAACTCGCTTCATAATTAAACCTCGCTGATTTTTATCAGCGAAAATCAATCATTCTTATTTTAGAAATAAAAATAAAAGCTTTCGTGCGCGGGTGTGAGCCCCTCCACTATTTAGACGAGTGTGTAAAATTATCACCACATAACTTAAGTCGGTGTTTATTATCAAAACCTTCGACGGGGATTATTAACAGGAAGGCAAAATGAAGTTTGACGCCCCGGATATTTTACAACAGAAAAGCTTTTGTTGCTCCCCGACAGACGATTTCGGACCCTGGTCGTTGTCTGCACCTCAAAATCCACAAGAAATCCTAAGATTACTTTAAACGGGAGTGTGAGAGTTAAATAAACGTCGATTGGAGCCACTTTGACTCCAGGGATGTTCAGCACGTGTGGAGCGAAACTTCTCCTACCGCCGTTGTTTTTTTGCTTCTAAAATAGCAAAAACTGCTTTAAATGTGATTTTTTTAAAAAGCAGCCGGTGGCGTTCGTAATTACTGGCATGTTTAGGAAATCAAAGTTAACGTGAAATGTGGACAAAGAGCGACTTAAAGAGGACAAGTCGAGTGTAATTCCCCGTAATACCCCATTATACTATCAGGCTGTTTAGTCAGGAGTTTCAATGCGCGATCCGAGTTGGAGTTGAGTTGTTGCTGACTTTTACTTCTGTGTGCGAGCGTGTGTGTGTGTGTGCGTATGTGTGTGTGTGTGTGTGAGAGAGAGAGAGTGTGTGAATTTCAATGAAGGCACAGAGAAAGAGAAGAGGAAGAAAGAAGAAGGGAAACAAGTGGGACAGAAAAGTGTGGAGAATGCATCAACCTGTTCTCTTGTTTTCGGAAGAAGTCAACTTTCACGCCAGTGGTTGGACCATGTGGACAGTCCGCTTCTGCTCCTCAAACCCCCGGCGAGTCCACTGTCTCTCTCTCTCTCTCGCACGGCGACAAAGGGGGGACACAAAGCGGTGGGAGCCAAAAAAAAAAAAAATCACAAAAACAGAAAGAAGAGAGAGGAGAGGGACAGACAGAGAAATGGACGATCTAAGACCGCAGGACCATTACTTGGAACGACAAAGCGTGCGCGTTAGTCCTTTTCCTTTTCCCTTTTGTGAGCGTCCTCTCTCCTCGGAGTGGCCCCTCTGGAGTGAAGTCAGAACAATACTGCCGCTAAAACTCTGGCACTGTGCGCAAGTTGTCGCGGAGAAAGAGCGCAGCTTGTCGGCTCGTTTTGTCGCGTCTGCCTCCGTCTCGGCTCATTCGGCGCCTCGAACCTCTCCGCCGTCCTCACTTTTTGGCATCCCGTCTGTTGCTTATTCGTACGCTGGAAACCCGGCTTGAATCATTGTAGGTTTGTGTGTTTGAAGAGAGTGTGGAGTGAGTGAGCGTGTGTGTGTGTGTGTGTGTATGTGTGTGTTGCGAGGGACAGTTTGCTGCGCTACCGTAATGCCCCTAAAGCAGGTGCGCGTTTTCACCGCTCCGAGCCGAGACGTACAATAGGAAAACAGCAGCCCATCAGAGATCTCTCTCTCTCTCTCTCTCTCTACCCCCCTCTCCCTCACTCTCTCAGCGTGTGTGTGTGTGTGTGTGTGTGAGGGGAAGGCACTGATCTTTTGACCTCCCTCTGCATCTCCGCCTGAGTTGTGCTATTGTGGAGGCTGAGAGGAACAGATGTTACCCTGCTCAGTTTGAGCTTAGGAAGCATCAGCGACAAAACAAACTCACTCACACTCAACTCTCCGACCGGTAAACAGCTGATGCTTCAACAGTTTGTTGTGGATCGGAGCTTCTCAAACTTTCTTTTAACCAAGCGCCTCCTCCTCCTCCTCTCCCTCCTCCTTACGCGTCTCATCAACTAAAGATCTGAGACACCGACACACACAACGTGGACATTATCAACAACAACAACAACAATTAAAACTCATGCAGAATAATTTGGCCACATGATAGAATTTCTGCTGTTTAGTTTTTTTTATTCTTTGCATGAGTTGCTACTGTCCACTGGGGGCACTCCAAGTACCATTTCTGGTACATGTACCACAGTTTGAGAACCATGACTCTACATAATTGCATTAGCACATTTTAAACGCGGATGAACAAACACCCGAAGGCAACATAAGGCAAACTGTCACTAATTCAAACGTTTTAACCCCTTCAAGTCTGGCTGAATCACCAATGGACCCATCTTCATAAACAGCAGGCTTTTATTAGAAATTCTGGTGAAATGCCATAACTTTGTGACGAGAAATCTATAATTAATGATACCCAACACATCTGGAATGAAGCTAATTTTTTGGAGAAAATGAAAAGGCAACTGTTTGAAAAAAAACAACAACATTTATCCAAAGTCCTTTACACAGCTATGAACTGTTTACCTTAACGTGTTCTCAGTTACCAATTCATTTAGCACTGTTTACAGGGAGGAATAATAAACAATTTAAAGACATTTTCGGAAAACTTTAGTTGTTTCTCTAAATATCTTGTGTTCAGATATCTTGGCACCTTCTGATTCCTCTGTTTTTATTTGTATCCATAATAGTAATAATAAGTCTGTGAACTCTATTACACAAATAAAACATGGATGATAATTTGAAGCGCGTTTATGTGTCTGTGATAAAACATAGTGATTGGAAATATTTGACTGTGTGCCTACTTCACTGTCTTCTGTGTATTTTGGACGTTCTGCAACTCCTGGCTCAGAGTTAGTTCACTCTTTTTTCCTTACAACATTCATTTACTAATTGACAGCATAATCAGTGTCAGGACGATGTGATTAAAGGTAACTGTCTCTGATGATATTTGAAAATTACATCATACCTGTCGCTGCAAAAAAAAAAAAAAAAAAAAAAAAAAAAGAGGGAAAGGGAGAAAAAAAAAGTGTGCCATAACTCATCCAAAGATCTTGGAATAATTCTGCTGTGGCCATAAAAGAGATTCTGCCCTCCTGGCTTTTCTCTATCTAAGCTTTTACCATGGGAAAATGATGGCAGTCCATCACAGCACCACCCAACAATGGGCCACCGCTGCACTAAATCACAACACCTTCATTAGCACAATCAATACCACTCCAAATATGTGTCCACGCGTGTTTGAGTATGTTTGCGCGTGTGTGTACGGTCACTTGACTTCCTCTCTCCGCGCCTGACAAAGTTTTTTGCGCAGCGCTCTTTGTTATACGTCTTCAATAAATTTCCCGTCAACTGATGGCTGCTAATGTGAGCAATTGAACGGTGATGAGTGATGTTTTTATAAGTGGCTGTCATCATCAAGGTGCACTTTTGAGTTTGATTGCCAAAATTCAAAATATTTAAAGGAACCTCGTAAGTCTTAGAAAGTCTCTAAGTGCCAAAGTATGGATAACTTTTACCCTAATCATTTTTTTATTTTTATTTTTATAAATTTCTCTCTTTATATATTATGAACCTGGGAGTTGTGTTTAGCAGCTTTCGGCCCCATTTTTTTCTCTTTCGTGAACACAACGCACCTCCATGAGAAAGTGTGCATACTGCAAATAAAATAATAACAAATAACAGAATGCTGCCTATAAACTTCATAAATTTGAGGCCTGCTGTGAGGGACTGGATTGTTTTGCTCATAAACTGGTAAATGTGTTTGTGACAAACACAATAGAGAGTAAAAACAATGAATCATGGGAGTGTTTGATGTGTCCGGTCAGGTAGCCTTCCTGCTGTCACACGGTGATCCAACCAGATAAGGATGGACCAGAGCGGGCCAAGAACCAGACCAGGTCCAAGGAAAGCAGTGCAGCCAGGACCTTAAAAACATCTTAACACACTCGTCCTTTTGTTCTGTGTTTCCCATTCTGTTTCGGCTCCCTTCTATTCCTGTTAATCAGGGGGAATAATTATCAAAGTGAACAGGTAATTAAATTAAAACATAAGTGGCTACATGAGCTGAGTTGGCTGTGCTACAAGGTTTCTGTGGCTTAATTAAAGAGAAATATGGGAGAGCTGCACCTATAATGTCAGGGCTGGTAAAAAATTAATAAATCCTGCCACCGAGTTGAATAACTCAGTATGATTTGCACAGCGCAGGGTTTTGGACGGACGAAAACTCTGAGGGCTTGCTGCTTTGTGTGCGTGTCAGGGCCACGGATTGTGTATTTTGTTTGTGTGAGGGGGGAAAAGCGTTTGTGTGCGTGTGCGTGAATGTGGGGGTGCAGACAGTTTGGAGGATGCAGCACGCTTTAACAAACATCTGGGAATAATGTCTTAAACTTAAGCTGCAGTAACATAAAACTTACTGCTGTTGATATTTACAAAGTATCCCTAAATCCCCAAAATGTCTTGAGAATTAGACCTGGAGAGGCCTCTCTCTCTCTCTCTCTCTCTCTCTCGCTCACTCTCTCTCTATCTCTCTGTCTATCTCTCTCTCTCACACACTCACGCACAAATAAACACAGACGAGAGTGGGAATGCAGTGCATTATCCAAACATTCGCAAACACATGCATATGGGTCCACACCCATTTTTGTACACATATGAGTGTGCATGTTTACAAATTAGACACACACCACATGCACACACACACACACACATCCACACACAAACAAACATACTGTTGCTGCCTCTGCGGTTATGTAAAGACAACAGCAGACTGTGGTATCTGGTATCTAAGGGATGGGTACATTACAATAATAAATGACTGGGTCAACACACACACACAAGGCTTCTGTTCATGTGCTGGGAAACTGTGTGTGTGTGTATCTTATGTGCGCGTGCGTGCGTACAAGTGCGCCTCAGAGCAGACAGTGGCTGAGCCCCTAAATAACACTGATTGTTGGGAGGATCAGAGCCAATCAGCACCTGTTTTCTATTAACCACTCGTAAACATGTTTACTGTTACAGCTGTTCTACATCACACAACCACACACACACACACACACACCCACTCACAGCAGTGATGACAGCGAAAAAGTCATATAAAGAAAATATGTTTATCACTAATGTCTCTCTCTCTCTCTCCCTCTCTCTCTCCCCTCATCTTGGCCTTTCGTTGGATGAAGCTGTCAGAAATAAAGGGGAATAATTAGGCCAAGTGGTGTGTGTGTGTGTGTTAACAAGCTGTTTGAACACATCGTCTTCCCCATCTGCACAGATAGATGGGGCCAAGAGGGAAATGAGTGAGAGAGGATCTCCTTCTAAGCCTCAAGGACTCTCTCTCTCTCTCTCTCTCTCTGTCTTTGTTCAAACACCTGTGACCCAGCAGTTCGGTCCAGGATCGAGTCAATCAGCCACAACTCACACCAGCCAGATGTGCAGGCAAAAACAGATAAATAAATAATAACATTAAGAGTAAACTCTGACGAGGGGACCTACGGTCGGATTAAGGAATTTAAAAAATGATTTGTTTTTTTTTTTATATTCGATTTGTAATACACCAACCTCAATGAAGAGGGCATATTTGAGGCATGATAGATTATCAATCTGTTTAATATGGTCCACATCTGGATAAGAACCTGGATGAGGTCAGCTAGAATACACTGAACGCTAGGGCAGGGGACTGATTAATGGAACTGCTGTAAAGCATGAAGTACAGATAGAGACGAGAAGCTGAGATGAAGCTAATCATCATCATCATCATCATCATCATCATCAAATCAATCATTGATCAAACTACAAGCAGGTTGACGTTTGGAACTTAAGGGCATATTTTTCATGTGCAATATGTAAAGGTTACTGCAATAGATATGTAAAATCTGAATTTCTCTTGAAATTATTAGATTTTTTAATGCTTTTTATGCCTCATAATAAACTTGGGTGAAAGTTTCACGTGAGGACTGAAAGTTTCACACTCTGTGTTTGCACTTTGGCCCGATGAAGCTCCACTACGAGCATGTTTTTATTTTATATTATTTTTCCTGTTCTGCAAAAATATAGATCTGCTGGTCTGCAGGCTGTGCCTCAGCCTCCTTTCATATGTGTGTGTGTGCCTTCATCCTGGTCAATGGGCACATCTGTACTTGTCTACAAAAGGACAAGGCTATACATAAACAGTTAAGAACGCAGTGAAAGAAACTCGTCCTCCTCCGCTGTGAAAACATCATCCTGTGTGAAAGAGAACTGTCACTATAAAAATAATTACAGGGTAGCAGATTTGCTTTACTTTACTGAAAAAGAAATAAATGTCTTTATAGATGAAGGTTTAACGGAACAAGCAGCTGTTGAATTAAAGAGTGAGAATGATTTCGGTTGTAATGCGTCAAACTTTTTGGAACTTTCTTTTGCTCTTGTATTGATTTGATTCTGTGCTGTGATTTCCTGTGGCACATACACACACACACACACACACTCCGTCCTCAGTTGGTTTAGACAGACACCATGAATTATTAGAGATAATAATTAATTATCATTTGATTTTGCCATTTGTGAGCCAGTGAAAAACACATAGATAAACACATGTACCCTCTCATCCACACACACACACACACACACACACACACACACACACACACATTTGCAGAGCCTTCTACTCCCTCCCTTGGTGCGATCTTGTATCAAAGCAAACAAATGACATGCTGTCTTCTCCTCTCTCCCCCCACTGTCTTTTTTGATGTGTGCTTGTGTAAAATGACACGCCGTATCTCTCCAGCTGACATTATCACTCGCCGGCGTGCTCACATCTTCCGGCCGCACATCTTTCCCACAGGACTCCCTACAGCAGGGGTCTTTGTCTCCAAAAGCATCTCTCACAGATGTACGCGCGCACACACACACACACACACACACACACACACACACACTGCGAGTTTACCTTTGCATTGTGTGCCGTCCGTGTCTGGTTGAAAGAATGAGAGAAGTAAGGATGGAGGGATGGAGAGGAAGGAGAGGATAGGATTGGTTTTCTTTATCAGCCTTTTAGTGCGTGTGTGTGTGTGCATGTGCAATAAATGTGATTTTTTTTTTTCTTTTCAGTTTTAGAAGACTAGAAGTGTGGCATTTATCTGCCCCGCTGAAGAATTTCAATGCAGCAAAGAGAGACGTAACGCTGAGAGCTTTGTCACATTAGTGTGACCGTCAGTGTTAAGCTGACGTACACACACAGTCTGAACATCCCTGAGACAAAAAGCAGATCAGGACGTGGCAAGAGGCAACAGTTAGATGACAGGAAATAATGATCAAAATACGTCAAGAACACAGGGGGATTTATATAATAGTGCAAGTCTGTGAGTCGATGTGGGACGGAACACAAAGATTCATGGGTTTGTAATGGATCTTATACAAATGAAACACAGTGTAGAGAGAATAAAAAGTTTAGAAAAACTGGAGAAAATAACGTTCAGGTCAGAGGATCTTCAGGTCAATTGAAGCAGCTACGACAGTAACACGAATCTTCACCCTGGGTGTGGAATTCTTTTCACTTTGACACTTCAAAGGAGCTGCGACTGTGGCACAAAACATGACATGAAAGCACTGTAATGTTTTTGACATTGAAAATCTTTTTTCATGTTTTTCAGACAAGCTAAATTTTTTCCGAGGATTTACTTTTGTCAAGAATGCACTGCAGTGTTTTCTCTGTTATCGAAAAGACTCTTCAGTAAATGTGACGTCGGCTCATTTGAGCTGAATAAAATCAAACATTAATGTCCAGTAGTTTCCACAACCTTGATGCTTTCACATCGATGAATGGTTTACGTTTTTCATATAAGTTTTGATGTGGAGTGCACCAGGATTATGGTTTTTCACCGGGGTGAGGTGTGTGTGTGTGTGTGTGTGTGTGTGCACACGGTGCTTGTGAAAGGCTCATTTCTTTTGATCTACACATTTCAGCGTCACCTCACTATTCAAGTCTCCGGGTTAAAGAAACACAGGAAGTAATGACAGTGGTTTCACTAACAATAATGCAGCAGGGAAGCTTTACAATTTGTATTTTTTTAAATAATTTTTTTTATTATAAAAACGTCCTTGTAAATTGCTGCAAAATATTTTCTTCACCACGCAAAACTAATGCACGCCATTCACGGACAAAAAAACAAAATTTTCATTAAAAATATCTATTTCGGCCACACAATTAAACCATTAACAATAATTGCAGTTGGAAATCGAATCTGTGTTTCCACAATGGGAGGAAAACATGAATACATGAGCTCTTAACGCCGGGCAGAAACATCACAACTTCTGAATAAACGAAGGGCTGGAAAACAGGACGACGGATATTCATGTCATTGTTTGTCATTGTAAAATATCTATTAAAATTTTTTTTAAAGGTAAAATTGAAACTTTCTCTTTTTTTTGGCAATCAATGATAAGCGCCGTGGCTGTGAATCTTTCAATATGGGAGAAAAGTAACAATCGTCACCGCGTATCCTACAACGGCGCAAAAGGCACATTAGACTCCATCAGCCTGTCATTATTTAAGGTCCCTCTCTCTCTCTCTCTCTCTCTCTCTCTCTCTCCTGTGTGAGTGAGAGAGACAGAGAATGAAGGGCATCGGAGGTCGCTAGATTGCCACTGTGCTTTTTGTCCTGTCAAACGCTCACATGAGCAAGAATTGAGTGAATTTCAATAATCACCCTGAAGGACTTCCTTCTCCGACCATATTCTTCTAAATGTATCTCTCTGCTTCTAATTCCCCTCCACAATACGTCGGGCTCAGGCTCCTCATCATGTCATTGGTCTCTTTTCTATTCCCCTGTGTTTGATTTTGACAAATACACGGATTATCAGACAGGGGGATTTTTAAATATATGGCTAATGTGAGCTTTCATGCCTGCGCTTTAATCTGCTGAGTATTTA
>OMNV01001330.1:68153-84791 GCA_900303265.1 Brotula barbata | reverse complement strand
TGGATGGATTTTATATTAATCAACAGGGCCAAAACCAGAAGGAGAGCTCTAAGTCAGCCATGATTTACATCCAAGACTTAAAGTCAGACCTTCGGGATACACAGCTCCTTGCCTGTCTGGAGTCTCTAAGAGTGTCACTCAATAACAACCCTGTCAGGTAACAAACACACACAAACATTTTTGCATTAACAGGTTAGGATACATTTATATTGCAATTGTCTAGAGGGGGTATTTTTTCCCTAAAGTTTTCAGTGTTTTTTTTTTTTTTTGTAGCCATGATAAAAAATGCATCCAACAGCAACGGGCGCATGCCAAGAGACAACCTGAGTCTGACAATCTAGAACCATTGCGAATCCAGTCCAGTGTAGCAACCACTTCTTGCACTGAGATTATTGAAGTCTGAGTGAAGATCTCCATCCAAATTAGTTTTTATTTGCTTATGGGTTCAGACTCTTTGGATTTTAACTTCATGGTTTTTGATCATATAGCATGTAGCATACCAATTAACTATAAATCTTCAAGTGTTGTATAATGCCAAGCTAAATTATTAGCAGGAATCTTTGCTGTGCAATGGTGCACGTATTTTGTCAGTTAAATAGAGATAGATATTTTCAGGTTAATGTGTCGTGACATTTTCACAAACATGGTCTTGGTCTTGTCATTTCTAGTTGGGTGCAGAACTTTGGAGATGAGGGCCTGGCCCTGTTGTTGAGTCGACTTAAACGACTGCAGGAGGAGAGAGAAGAGTACTCGTAAGACATCCAAGCCAACAAATATACAATTGCTCATTGTTTGTCTGCAATGTAATTTCGCCCTCTCTCTTTTTTCTTATCCAGAAACACTGGGGTGAAATGTCAACACGAGATAATTCGATGTCTCAAGGCTTTTATGAACAATAAGGTATGATGCTTGTCTGTTTTTACTTCAATCAGAAAAGTAAATAAAAGTAAAATGTTAGCGTTATATTCTTTTTTTCTTTTTTCTTTTTCCTTTTTCTTTTGTACCTTTTCTCCCCTTGTTGTATTGTTGCAACTCTCCCACTAGAGGGCACAATGTGTGATGTGAGTGAATTCAATCACCGGTGAGGTTTTACATTAGGACCATTCACGATGGACTGTTGGTCTCAGTATAGATTTATTTTCAGCTCTTTCCCAATTGGATATAATTATCCAGCAGATAAAATAAATGTACAGCTATTTGTTTTTGAAAATGTTATATGTGTATGCAACACTAACATTGTCTGATGCTTAATTCATACAATTTGTGTAAGTAACTGTACTATAGCTTTACTGTGCATCCAAGTGAGCTGCAGTTCATCTTGTGGAAAACTTGACCCACTGTTGTGTGTTCATTAAGACACATTAAATGTAATCAGAGCAACAACTGAATAGGAGGGAACCTTTGTTGGTTCTTCACAAGTACACATTTTGATTCCCTGGACTTTCAAGTGATTAAGCATTCTGTCTTTCTCACCTCTGTAGTATGGTCTAAAATCCATGCTGGAGTCAGCTGAGGGGATTCCTTTGCTGGTCAGAGCCATTAACCCCAGGATGCCTCATATGATGGTGGATGCTGTGAAACTGCTCTCTGCCATCTCCATTTTGGAACATCCTGAGAACCTGTGAGCATTACTGAGAGGGCATCACCACTTAGTTTGAACGTAGAACTTATGGACCTCAACAGCTTGTTCTCCTAATCAGATAAAAGCCAGAAAGGCAGTAGTCTAATTTGCAATGTATCGTATATTTTTTATATGATCACAGTGATTTATAATTGTTGTGTAGATCAGACATATTGTGCCTGAATCATTCCACTCTTAAGGACATAAAGGAACATCTTTAGAACCTATTGACCTGCACACTAGACTTGCAAACATGCAGGAGGTTTATTAGTTGTATAAATTTGTTTGTTGACCTGCAGGCATGAACGTGTTCTAGAGGCCATTACAGAGGAGGCAGAGAAACGTGACATTGAAAGGTTTCAGCTTCTACTGGCTGGCATGAACAATCACAACATTGCTCTGAAGGTATGCATGAACTTTTCCACAATACCACATTCCCACACATTTCGAGTGCTTTCTTTTGACACCCAACTCTATATAAAACACTTGTTTGCTGACCAATATTCTTATATAGTATGCTGCAAAACCTAGGTGTTGCAGTTATTATCCAAGTAGTTTTGACTTTATGATGACTTTACGGTCTGTTTTTGGCAGGGTGGCTGCATGCAACTGATAAACGCCTTGATCAGCCGGGGAGAGGAGCTGGACTTCAGGATCCATATTCGCTCTGAACTACTTAGACTGGGACTCAGAGAACTGCTGACGGTAGAGAAAACACACTCTCTTGATCTATCTCACTGAGTTACTGCCATCTTTCCAGCAACACACATTTTTCATTCAGTTGTGCTCTTGATGTCTCTTACTATTGATGTCTCTGTCTTCCTGACTGGCTGACACAGAACTTTGTAATCTGTCCAAAACTGAGAGGTTTGATTGTCACATTCTTTCTGCCATTCTTCCCTTTGCCTTTTCATCTGCGTCCCTGCAGGACGTGAGGTCAATAGAGAATGAAGAGCTGAGGGTGCAACTCAGTGTGTTTGATGATCAGGCTGAAGATGACTCTGAGGAGCTCAAAGCCCGTCTTGATGACATCCGTATTGAAATGGAATATCCTTCAACTAAGACATAGGAATAGTTCCTCCAGAGGACTTAAGAATTGTCAGGGTGTCTCTTTGACCTTGAAATAAAAAAGAAAACAAAAAGATGATCATAATACAGTGTGCATACTTATACAATGCATTTTTGTTAAATTCTACAGTTTCACATTGTGCGTTATTGAAATGTAATATTTGATTCCTCATCTATTGTTTGAACCTCCATTGAAATATTAAAATGTAATATATGTTACATATTATAATATTTGATTCACATCCTAGATTACAAAATTGTCATATACACTTCACACTGGTCCTCTCATTACAGTTGATCATGATCATCTTCACACTGTTCCAAATTTATAAATCTTATATGTAAACTACACAACAACAATAGAAACCATTTATATGGAATGATAATAACTTTATATTTTTAATGTCGGATGAGGAATGTCTATTTCTCCTCCCTAATTCTCCTTGCTGCTTTTAACTTGCAGTTACAACCTTTTAACACCAGGTGTCTCAGTCTAATTGATGAATTAAAATGTTTTTGATTGAACAAGTTGTTGAAATAGAGCAAGAAATGTAAATTTGTTTGCGTAAGGTATTGGAGTGACTGCTTAAATTGTAGCATAAATGAAGCTGCATTGTAAATATTCTTTCCATTACGTTTCAAATGATCTTGCAAGAAATGTATTCACCCTAATGGGTATAAGAAAATCTAAATTGATTTGCTTTGTTGTGATTGAAGACTGAAGGTTATCAATCATTCAATATACTACTTCAGCTGATAGCAGATTGTTTATTACTTTTCTTGGGCCTTAACATTTGCTTCACTGATGTGAGAGAGGTGTTCGAAATCCTAGTCAACACAGTGAAGGACTCCAAGGCTGAAAGCAACTTCCTGTCTTTGATGCAACATTTGCTGTTAGTCCGAAATGACTATATGGCCAGGTAGTACACACGCACACGTGCACACACGCACACACCTGTTTTACACTGAGTCAAGTAAGCACACATTTCATGTATATGACATAGAACTTATACAAGGGCTAGAGAGAAATTGATATTGTAGACCATAGTAGACTAGACAGGATTTATTGATATATATATATTTTTATGCTATCTTTTTTATTTGGACCAATGGTTTTTGATTGGCTATCTGTAATCAGTACCTTCCAGCTGTGTCATAGTTACGTGTGTATCTAGCAGTTTGTAGGCCTGTTGTCACCCTCAAGTTCTTCTGCAATATTTACAAAACCAGTTAAGTAATACTAAAGTAGTTTGCTAAAGTAGAGCTTAAGAAAAATGAACTTCCCCTCTCAGCCCCGCTCCCCAGCTCTCCTCCATTTGTTGTTTTCCAGCACACCATTCCAAAGCTCTGAAATTAATACATGCAAAGAAGTCCAATTCTATTTTAATAGAAATGAGCACCATTGCCTCTTATCACTACAAATATGCTAATGTCCTTCCCAATGCCCTGGGGGTGTTTAGCTAGGAAGACGGAGAAGAGAAAATGATTGAAAGAGAAGACGGGAGTGGAATAATATGAGGACAATTCAAGAGTTGAAAGGGTTGTTGTTGCTCAAACAAGGCACATATAAATGGAAAAATTAACCTGTGCATTAAATTACAGAAAACAGGCAAACATAAAAATGTAAACCCAAAATAAAAATGTACAGGCATGCACACACTGTATCTGACATAGCTTGTCAGAAATGTTGTCTTGACAGTATAAGACTGGCAAGATTATATGTTTTCTGGTTAATACTGGGTTTGAATCGGTTTTGACGCTTATTTCTGCTCTGAAGAATGGGAAGTGAGGACAGTGGAAACACAGGAACTGGCTGCTGTGTTCAGTGCCGATCAGAATGATAAAACGACCATATAAAATAAATGGAGACATCTTATAGTGGGTGGGATTGATATGTTTAATAAAACATCCAGAGCTGAAAAATCACTCGGAGAGTAAGAAAAGCTGTGTGAAAAGTTTATTTAATTTAATGATGATGTGTCTTCTCATCATCTCAGAGTTATAATAATAATAATCACAAGATTAAGATGTTTGACATTTTTATTGTCATCTGGTAGATAAAAATGACATTACAGAGCAGCTACAAACAGCACCAGCTGTGCTGCTGTCATCAGTAAGCAACAGATGATGGGTGAGCAGCCAGGAGGTCTTATTTCTCTTTAATCATTGTTTCTCAGCTCCTCTATCCCTGTGTCTTTTCCTTGTGTCTCTAGTGGGTGGGACAAAAAAACTCAAGGATAAGACGCAAATGAGGGAAACAAAGACACAATTTAAGCGTTTTGAGTCACAGCCTCTGAAGTGTTTTCACCTCCCTTCTCTCCGAACCTGCCTTACCTCACCAGGTGATCCATTGGAATACAATTGAAATAGTCCTCCAAAAGAGGAACTGAGAGAGGGACAATTTGGCAAATGATTGAGTGGTAGAAAATACAGCTGGGTAATTAGAGAGATGAAAAGAGAAAGGAGGTGGAGGGCAAGACAGTAATGTGAGAAGAAAGAGAAAGTTGGGGTAAATTACTAGGTAGACGTAGGGAGAGAGAGAGAGAGTGAGTGAGGCACGGGGAATGGAAATGCATCAGATGTGTGGGAATGAATAAAACAATACTGTACATGCTAGGGGCTTTTTTCATTTGTGGACATCTTTAAATCTTGCTTGACTTGATCACAAAACAGAAACACAATTGTCAGGCCTAGGAATACGTTCATATTCCTATATATTTACACAGGTGAGCGGTTTAATACAGTGAAATAATTAACCTTAATTTGGAAAGTCCTACGTGTTTTTCTGTTTTTTGCACAATATTAAAAATGAATATTGAATATTTTGAAGGGAGTTGAATTTCAACACAGAAAATCTTTTATTTTGAAGCAGTTTTCCAAAATGGCACTAGATGTCTCTCTTGCTCCATGGATAAACTTGAGCTTGGAAGGGGTGAATAAGATTGGAAGACTAAGAGAAAGGGTGAGAGAGAGCAGAAAGTATTGAGTTTGTGACTCTGGCAGCATCTGATGGGGTCAGGGAATACGACACCACCAAAATTGAGTGTCTGTGTGAAACTGGTTTGATTTGACACGGTGTGATGGACACACACAAACATTCGCACACACTTGCACACAATCAATCTTTTTGTCACAAAACTCAATCTGTCTTGCTCAGACAGACAATCTCAATACTTGCCTTAGACAAAGTGACACAGCAAGTGTGCTTTTACGTTTATCAAACTTATGGTTTTATTTAAGAATTTTATAATATAGCAATGGTGACGTTAATGCAGCTTCTATCTTATATGCTTACACAACATACTATGATGTTGAGAATGGTTGACTTTCTCCTTATCTTTTAATATCAATTAATATATGTACTGTACATTGTTCCTCATCTCCTTTGCTTCTCTCTTTATCTCTTTATCTTACAATCCATCTCTCTATCTTACTGCCTTCTTATTTCAGGCCTCAGTACTACAAGTTGATCGATGAGTGTGTTGCACAGATCGTGCTTCACAGGAATGGGGCAGACCCTGACTTCAAGTGCCGCAACCTCAGTCTTGACATTGAGGGCTTAATAGGTGAGATGTAACACTCAAATGAACAACAACATCCAGTCTCTCTTCAGTGTCTGTTTTCTTTTTTTCATCACCAAACACCTGCATCCAGTGGTATTTTCAAACAGTACATTACTTATGAAGAACAACAAAATTCATGTGTCTTAAGAATGGTTGGAAACTCAAACCAACATCATCAGAATCTCTCAAATCAATACTAAATAAATATAAGGTTGCAAGTTTCAAGTGTATGCTCTTAATGTTTAAAGGGTTCAAGAAATCTGGCTAAATATTTGCAATAAGCAATTTCTAGAACTATCAAAAATGTGCAGTACCCCAGAATTACCACAGAGTGGATGCATAGAGGGATTATGGTGACTGTGCTGATTGAGCTACAGGTTTGACATTGATAGCTTAGTGGTAAGAAATTCCCTTCACCAAAACCACTCACTACCATCCAGCAGATTGCACTGTAAATCAGGTGAGATTCAATGTCCTTTCCAAAAATCAAATGCTTGGCAGACTTGGTTAATGTTTCAACCGGCAACTGACATCACAGTAACGAACATTGCACAGTATAGGTACATTATTGCACAGCACAGCTCCTGTGTTTGTAAGCATGGGCAAGACAAAGAATCCCCACCACTGCAGTGTAGATGTTCTAAAAATGCCCTTGCTTTTTGGCCTCTTTGTGCAGGGATAAGCAAAAAGACTGCTGTGCGTGGGTCGTGTTGTCATGATCGTTGTTTTATTTCATCACCCATTCTGCACATTTTCCTATTACTTTCCATTGTATGCTACCAATTAGTATAAAAATTCTGCCCAAAGGTGTACAATACTGCTTGTGCATTACTGGATTTGAGCATTCTGACTGACAGTCATGAGTTTTGAAAAGAAACACCTACTGACTATAGTAACCTAAACCAGAGCGGAGGTACAGACTATCTCCAGAGTTCAATACTCCTTTATGGCAGGTCTCCGTTGCTCACTGCAGGAGGCTCTAATTGCACTGCTTCTAAATGTGTCCTGAAACACACAAACATACACATGCAAACAGAGGCTGGTTGGCCTCCTTTATGGCTGCCAGAGTTATTATCGGTGGAAAGCAGCCCAATTCTGCCCTGCATGCATTATTTAGTGTTTTTCTTTGAACTCTGAAATTCTGTACACAGTTTCTCCCCACTTTCTTTATCCCATCTCTTCTTCGAAGTTTGTCCCATTTAGTTGCGCCACCATGACAGAAGACCCCCCTATATAACAGATCCAATAATAACCATACACAACGGTTATTATCATACACAAATGCACACTGAAATTATGAGCTAAACTATTATTGGAATCTTGGTTCCAGCAAAATGCTCTCTTACGCAGCTTTTGCATTCCACCATGCTCACTAGGTTGTCTTGAGATATTTTAACATAGATTCTGCTTCTTTTCTCCATATTTTCATTGCAACTGAACTCACATTTCACATCCACATGAACCATAGCTCACTTTTCTATAGTTTTATGTAATCTTTTCTCCATATCTCTTATCTCTACTTTTCCATTTGTTTGTGGCATTCATCTATTTATTAGTAAGCTGTTTTATTGCACATGCTAAATAATAAAGTATCCCTTTGGTCATATCAATTCTCAATAAGAATTAGCCTAAGTGGATGTAATGACAAGATAATTTCACACATCCATTGTCAAACCTCAGACTCAATGTAGCAGTGAACTAAAGCAACACCTAAATGCCTTCAGATATGGTGTCTCTCAGGTCATCTACTGCTTAGACTGTAACTGGTTGAGCTAGTAAAACATATTGCACATAATGTAAAACATAAGGACGCATAAATTTAATTGGCTGTATTTGTTATACAATCTACTTAAACATTTTGCGCACCAGAATGTGAAAATAAAATGTAATCAGCTATTCATATTTCGTTTCTATTTGTTGATCACAGTAATGCACAAAAAGGAATATTACTTTTAGGTGTTTGAAAGCAAATGCTATTACTTGTGGATAATCCAGACATTCAGCTTTGGCAAGCAACCAATCCCTGATTCCTGCCAATTCCAGATATTCTTTTTTTCCTTCTCTTTGTCTGGATGTGGGTGTATTCACACTGTAATAAGCAAAATCTATAATTAATTTCACATTTAATTAATGTTTCTTGTGCACAAGGAAATTAAAATAGTTTAATTAACCACTCAAAAAACAAAATATCAAGTTTTTAATGTGATTAAAGTCACTAACTCTGAAATAGGCTCTTGGCAACTCCCTCATTCTGTCCACTGTCAGTCAGAGGTTATGAAGATCCATCACACTCAGAACATAACAATGGTGCTGTAAAATGTGGTCTGCTCTCTTTTCTTTCTCTCACTCTCTCGCTCAACACAACACATACACTTGTGTGTGTGTGTTGGAGCTTTGAAGGCTACTAATAGAAGCAGTGTCAGATAGGATTGTATTGCCTCCACAATCGTCTCACGTTTTAGATGTTGTGAACACATAAGGACACTGAATCATTTGTTAGAAACTTTCTGTGTGTATATATGCAAGAGAGTCTTCAGGGTTAGACTTGTCTCAAGTCCTATATCTTGTCCAACACAGCTTAGTGGTTAACATTGTTGCCTCACAGCAAAAAGGTGGTGGGTTTGAGGCCCGGAGTTTGCATGATCTCCTGTTTCTGCCTGGGTCCCCTCCCACACACACTTCCACCCACAAAAACCTGTGTGTTGGGCTAATCACTTGCCCTTGACCATGGCATAGGCAGAGGAACTGGAGTTGATCCCTGGGCGCTTGTGTATATGTTTAGATGTGGTTGCTACCTGCTGCTCCTCATAGTTAGGAGGGGTTAAATGCAGAGAAATAATTTCCCTATGGGCATCAATAAAGTGCTGTTTTTTCTTTTTTTACTCAGCCTTTTACCTATTTTTTTCTTATTTTAATTCCCCCTATTTGTATACAGACAACATGGTGGATCAGACCAAGGTAGAAACCAGTGAGGCCAAGGCTATTGAGCTAGAGAAGAAGGTGAGACCCACATGCACACGCATACTCATACACAATGACAGCCAGTCATAATCATAATCATATGAGCGCAAAATAAAATAGTGCAATGTTTAAGTTGAAAAATGCACGTAACATAACACAGATTCCAGTGAGATTTTATAAGTCCTGTCACTGTCTGATAGGAGATGAAAAATGAGTAAAGCTGTGAGAATGAGCATACATGTCTGACAGACCGATATTCTTAGAAGCTAGCAGTAAATGCGGACACACACCATATTCACTCAGGGTGGCAAATGCCTTGATTGTGATGTGCTGCTACCTGGTGTGGCTGTCCCATTATAGAAGTGACAAGATAATTGTAAAGAGGGCTCTGAGACTGGTCTCACACAACCACCAAAGCTCTTTTCACTGAACTGAACATACACATATGCTCAAACACAATTGATGAACACACTGGAAATCATACCTTGTGACCACAAATACATAGCCACCTTATGGTGTATGATGTGGTAATTGCAGCTAGTCTTTTTGGCATTGATTAGAGATGAGGGTGACATGGCTCTTCATGCAAGAATAACAGCTCTGCTGTCTTTAAGTTGTCTGTGTGTTTGTCTGCTCATGTACTTTTCTGTTGAAATATTTCTGCCGTATTTGTCAAGTGCTCTTAATGTACAAATAGGTCACGTTTAAGCCATTAATCTTAGATTGAGCTCTTGAGGACACTAGCATCCTAACTTATTCGATGAATATTGTTGAGCTATGAATGCATTTTGTTTTAAGGGTGATTAAATATTTTTTTTCATCATTTTTTGTTGAATAGCCACATTGGTAGTAGCTGTACCATGTCTGCGTATTTCTCACTAAGCCTGTGTTCCTTCGTGTGTGTTAGCTGGATGCAGAGTTGACAGCGCGCCATGAGTTGCAGGTGGAGCTTAAAAAACTGGAGGGAGACTATGAGCAGAAGTTGCAGGAGCTGAGCCAAGAGAAGGACCAGCTGTCCTCCTCCAAACAGGAGAAAGACAGGGAGAACCAGGGGCTAGTACAACAGCTAAGCACTCTGCAGCAGCAGGTACACACTTCAATCAATGCACAATAAATGCAACTAAAAATGTAAATGTATTTCGTCAACAGGTTACAATATATTTTATTAGAATGACTTTTTTATTTGACTGTTAAACATTCTAATTGTTTTTTCTTTCATGCATGCATGTTTTCCATGTTTGCTTTTTAAAAAACGTCACAAGTACACAACACAACATGACATTAAGACTTTTGTTGAAAATGTGGAGGGGTGAACGATTACACGGAAACGAGTACATGTAAAAGAAAGAGGAAGAAAAAAAACCCGAGACGGAGGGTTTTCATCAAACCATGAAGAGAACATCAGCATGGAGCTGTTTGCATGAGTGTGTACTGTGTGCACACAGGCGGAAAAAGACAAGGATTGTTTAGTTGTCAATGTCCTGCTGCCACACCAGCTGGACTTTGCCTCATAGTGACACCCGCACTCATAAACACACTAGCTGACCCAGAACAGATCTGCCTGGATCTATCTGTGGGTGTATGTGGTCATAACAACATGGACGTGTGTGTATTTGTGTGCCACAGATCTATACAGATTGCAAGCTGAGCTTCATCCAAACTGACTGACTGCCAGTTGAATCATCTTCTCGCCACACAAAAGCAAAAGTACACACACACACAGTTGTCCAAAGTCCCCAGCATCAATAGCCAAGCATCAGAGGCTTCTCATACTAAGATGGCTCGCTTTCCATCTATTTGAGGCGCTGCCTATCAAAGATGTCTTCTCATGTACGATCTCTTAATGTCCTGCCATATGATACTGTGCCCAACTCTTCATCTGCAGTATCTTTAAGAAAAGTTGTCTCTGAGGTCTTTTACATTAATTTCTCTTATGTTTTTTTTCCCCAAGTCAGAGGAAAATGATAAAAAAACCGCAGTTTATAGCACTGCATTCTGACACTTTGATGGTCATACAAGATTTTGGCCTGTACACTTTACAGGGTTAGGAAAACATCTCCATACATGCTGACTTTAGTTTGCATATAAGTTACTCCAAACAATTAAAAGAATGTTGGTCTATAGAGGCTACCATAGGTATCACAAATCTGTGAACACCATTGCACATGTGATTTATTCTTTTGGCCATTATGAATGTAGATCAGTTATGGTCTGCATCTAGATTGGAGTGCAGACATTGTGAAAATTTGCGGTTAACAACCCTGAATTACCAAGATAAGATAGTGGAGCCTCTGCTGAAATGTTCATCCCAGATAATTAATAGATAGATGGATAATGTAAGGCCACATGCTGCTCAAATGTCTTCCGTTCCAGTTTTTTGCAAACCTTTGGCAAAGAAGACTTGCTGTTCTCATTCTACGATATTAGGATTTCCATGATATAGTAGCTCTCAGGGAAGGAATTATTATTATATCCTGATACCTGTCTAGTGTTTCTGTCACCGATTTTTCAATTCGTAGCTTCAAATTGGGCAAAACAGATCAGTGGAAACCACACTAATGAGACATGCTTCCCAGATGAGTGCAGACAGCGAGCTCCTGTTTTCAGACAGAGGCCGTGGTACAGGAGTGGACGACAACACCCAGGACACAATAAGTCGCTTCATTATGAACATGTCATAGAGGAGACAGTTATATAGACAGTAGAAAAGCATGTTGAATCAAGCTTTGTCTGAGAAGGTCTACTTTTGTGTCAGGTTTTCTGAATGAGTATCTGGTAGATACACTAATAAAAGGAATCTCTGTGCTCCTACTGGCAAGGGGTGTTATACTTTACTGCATGACGCTGCTGCTTGTGATGACACACATGGCAAGCTAGTGGAAATGGAGACATTAATATTTATCTCTTTCCGCTCCCAGATTGAAAAGTTGTCAAAGGATCTGGAAGAGGCCAAGACTAAAGTTGTCACTGTTACCGTTCCTGTATCAACGGTGGGGGTTCCACCACTACCAGGCCAGAATGGTGTGCCCCCTATCCCACCGCCACCACCACTTCCCGGAATGCCCATCTCCATTCTGTCACCACCTGCACCACGCCTCGCTCATATGACAGTCTCACCACCTCCTGCACCACTCCCTGGTATGCCAGGCCCACCGCCTCCTCCACCCCTCCCTGGTATGCCAGGCCCACCACCTCCTCCACCCCTCCCTGGCATGCCAGGCCCACCACCTCCTCCTCCTTTACCTGGTATGGTTCCTCCACCACCTCCTCCAGGTGGTCCTGGTTTCCCTCCGCCCCCGCCAGGCCCAGGTATGCCCCCTCCGCCACCATTTGGCATGGGTGCTTGGGGTGCTTCAGTTGCACTACCGTTTGGCTTACAGCCGAAGAAAGAGTATAAGCCTGAGGTCCAGATGAAGAGAGCCAACTGGAGCAAGGTCAGTTATAATATACTGTAGAAGTGTCAGCATAACATCTGTGTTCAAGGGGGAAATTGGCAGCTATTGCCTATGATTGGTTCAAAAAAATTGAGCTTCATGTACAATGTGATGCAAGTAATTCTTGCTCCCACTTGTAAAAGATCAAACAAACATGTATTGATTGGACTTCACAGGAAAAAAATGACTGGTGAGTCATTTTATCACATCCTAACAGAGATACAGCATTTGGTGTAATTGGGCCCAGAAAACATCCATTCACAAGATGCAGCCGTAAATTGCAGTTCTTATGTCACCCAGTGTAACAGGCATTTGCATCGAGGTCTGTAGGCTATGTTTCCTCACAGGGTCTGACTTTATGCTGACGCAAAAACATGAGGTAAATGTCACCTGATATTGTTACCAAATAACTTAAGCCCATGGGGCATTGTGCACTCCTGAGATGATAGAGGATTTGATTGTAAATAATTTAAAAGCCAACTTTCATTAAGTATAATTGTGACCTTCTGCTCTGTTTTATTTGTTGGTGCTTGGTGTTTGATGTAGCTCAGGCTGTGTGACTGTGTGTGCAGGACTGAATGAGAAAGAAATGTAAGATGGATCTTACAGTAACATTTTCACCTAAAGTGACTTACATGCATATGTTTTCGTCATTACCACGTGTTTAATTCTCTCCTCCTCCCTCTCAGCTGTGATGGTAGAACATTAAAACGATGCTCTGTCTTTCTATAGCCTGAAGCTACAGTTTAATGGCTTTAGTCGACTTCTTCAGCATTTAGCATCTCTCTCTCTCTCTATTTTTCCCCCTTGCTTTCTCTGTGTGCTGGTGAAAGTCTGTCTGACAAGGATGTCACAGAAATTGCTTTTTAATAAGCCCGCTTCTTTTAACTGTGCCACTGAAAGATAATTAAATTGCTGCAAGAAAGGACAATATTCTTTTGTAATTTAAATTAACTTTTTTTTCCTGATTTAGTCTCACCCTCTTTTTTGAGTGTCTCTCTTCCTTCCTTTCTTGCTCCTTCAGCTTATCCCCATATCACATTTCCTTGTCCTTCATTCTGGCTTTTCCTCCTCCATCCCTCCATTGACCCCCTTCCCAACTTTCCCTAGGGCGTTGTCTATAATGAAATGCCTGAGCTATAAACTTAGCACTGTTCATTCTTGCTCGCTGTTTTTCCATTTCACTTTCTGTCTCTCTTCCCTTGATTAGAACACTAGTGAGAAAACAGAGGGAAAAACATACAAAGTTAATTGTGATTTTGGGTTGAAAAGAGAGAACCCAACCAAACTAAAACCAAGGCAAAGTGAAAGCGAGGGAGCTTGAAAGTGAGAAGAAAGAAGACAGAGCGGAGTGAAATAGTAGAACCCTTTTCATATTCTTTGTGTGAAGCCTCTTTGTGGCACACACTGTATGCAAAGATTAGTGAAATGACTACTTGTGTCTTCTTCTTTGTGCCCTTGTGCCCTTCTCCCTCCATCCTCCTCTCCCACCCTTTTGTTGCCTCTTCCATTTACAGCCTTGCTGCTCTTTTTGTTCAGTTAGATTCTTTTGAATTCCCACTATCCACTCTTGTCATCATTGTTTGGCAGGTGAATGGATGACTAGCTTTGGAAAATTGGTCAGTGAGTTCTGTAGATGATATGCTTCTGTTCGCTAACAAATGCATCTCCTACATCTCTCTTGTTCTCTGTCTTTCTCCCTGTCCATCTCTTACCTTCTCTCTCTTTCTGTATCTTTATACATGCTGGCATTTTTCCTTCCTAGATTGGACCCGAAGACCTTTGTGAGAGCAGTTTCTGGACCAAATCAAAAGAGGAGCGTTTTGAAAATAATGAGCTCTTTGCCAAACTCACCTTGGCCTTCTCCTCGCAAACCAAGAGTGAGTGTGTGACGCGTGTTTTTAATAGTAATTTTTATCACATGATGATGCACATTAATAAGCAACGTCTTTTGTGCTCCTCTCTCTCTCTCCCAAACTTAATCGATTTCAATACCCCTGATTTGCTTCCATCAGCTGCTAAAGGTAAGAATAGCACATACACTCATACATTTAGTTCTTTGTTCATTTGTCTTCTCCAACCTTTCTTGCCTTTGTCTGCTGAGATGACATGCAGCACATTTACATTATTCACAGTGTCAAAACAGCATCTTGCAGGTCCATGAATAAACCACACACACCTGTATGAAGGTATGTGTGTTCCTCTAAGAGTGCTGATAACTTGTTGTGCAGAGACAGTCCTGGCTACCCAGTGAGATGAATCGAGTGTTAGGGGCTGTAGACATAGACAAAAGGGAGGGAGAGGTATGGAGAAGGTCATTGATGTCCTTTGAATAGCCACCTGCTGTCCTGGCACAAAGCGCTGACACAGGACTGTGCGTGAACACATGCACACCTGTCCACTCCTATCACCTTGTCCCAGTGTCACTGAGCCTTCTACTCTGGCTCCTCCATATTTATATCATAACCAGGACACTAGGAAATCACAGACGGTGTGTTGGCATGAATATTATTAAAATACTGATTCAATCTCAGTACAAACACACACACACGTACGCACACAGCAGTTGATGTGTGTGAAATGTCAGTGCTGGCAGCTGCCCCATCTGCATTTAGCTGTATGACAAGTCCTAAGGTCCTCCTGCCACTCCTGGATTTGACCTTTATGGCCCTGCTCCCTTGACCTGTATATCCTTTATTTGCAAAGACAGCTGCCTATTCCAGCTGATGTCTAATAACCTATTCTGAGAGGTCACTATAAAGACATTCTGGCCTTTTCTTAGTCCCACACCTGTTGGCATACCTGTGTGTGTGTGTGTGTGTATTTATATTTCACGCAAGGAATAGATTCAAGCTGTATATACATAAAGTAGTCAATGCACTTAGGTTTTAGTGTTTTTTTTTTAAATATGTGTCCAATTTATATATATATATATATATATATATACGAAGAGACAAAGATGTGATTACATTTAGCTGGTGTTAGTGTTGAGTGTGTCTGTGAGAGGATGTGTTGTTCTACTCTATGTCTTCCATGTGTGTCTGCCTGCTCATGCAGAAA
Source organism: Brotula barbata (assembly GCA_900303265.1). NCBI lineage: Eukaryota > Metazoa > Chordata > Actinopteri > Ophidiiformes > Ophidiidae > Brotula > Brotula barbata. The sequence continues at coordinate 69,084 of OMNV01001330.1, read as the reverse complement.
TGGGCCAATAAGCAACCAGTTCTGGTTAGGCAGATTGACCCTTCACCCCTCTTGGTGCTTTCTGCTGCTGGTGCACTCTGCCCAAGGCCAAGACCTCTTTTTTCTATTCCTCAGCTGTGGGAGCCTAGCTACACTCTTCCTCCTCATCCTGTTTGTCTTCCTTGTCCTCTTCTACCTTCCCTCCTTCCATCCCTTGTTAGCCAACAGAAATAGACAGATACAGCATGAAGCCACCACTGACCCTTTCTGACCCTGCCTCCTCCTCTCCCTCAGCTGCCCAGCAGCTAGGGTTGCACGCTTGCATACTCCCACACACACAAACAAGCGTGCAGGGGGTAGTGTGCTCAGGGCACGGTCATGGGTGTTGACCTCTGAGGCTTAATGGAAGACCATAGTGCTCATGGAAGAAGACAAACACATGACTCCAGTAGACATTATCAGCACTTTGGCACTCACTTTGCTTTTGCTTTTTATTGGTTTGGTTATTTTTAATTTTGTTTCTTTCTATTTGGATTTGTATTTATCTATTCATGCTGTCTCTTTGATGTCATCTTCAGTAGAAGAGCATAAATTGGGTCTGAAATTTAGTTCCCCCAAACTGTAATCCAAGATTGATTTCTGAGTTTGAGCATGACATATAACGTGATATTTTCATTCTGAACCTGAGGAATACTCGCCGGACCCGACACAGGGCATAGAGTTATCAAACCAAACACACAAGTTAAACAATATCAGGGAAATTTTATTTTTTCTTAGTCATTATCATGTTTGAACAAAATAAGTGTTCTACTTGTACCATTAAAATCTTCTAATCCTTCAGGCAAAGAAGTTATTTCACGATCACCATAATTATTATTGTGTTTTTTAATGTATATTGTGGGTTGTGTGCATTGGTGTAAACCCAGATAAATTCCTATAATATATGTTGACA
>OMNV01001330.1:45047-68133 GCA_900303265.1 Brotula barbata | reverse complement strand
ATATGTTGACATGGCAAATACATTATATTATATTATATTATATTATATTATACTGTATTATATCGCCATTCATCTTTATCTACTGTCAACATCTCATAAGCCAGCTGAGTTGAAGCTCTGTCCAATAGTTAAAATAAGATATTTAGAACACTATCATGCTAAATGCTCTTGCTTTAACAGAAATTTGCTAACAAGTGTGCACTCTTGACTGTCTTATCAGTACTGACCTTTTTCTGTTCATTGTTCACAACCAAGATGTGTAGTTGATTTGTAAGACCCCCACTCCCCAGTTTCCAGGTCTTGTTGGTCATGTTGGCTAGTTTACCATCTGGGTACTTGATAACCGGTAGAGTGAATCACTCATGCTACCCATACTATGTGTGTGAGTGTTGGCAGATGCCTTTTGATGTCTGCACCTCAGATAACCCAATTAGCAGGGGAATATGAGGAAGAGAATGGAATGAGACTGAGTTGAGGGGGAAGCTAAGGCTTGGGGGAACAGTGGTGATTAATTTGATTCAGGAGAGAAAAGGAAAAAGGGGCCAGGAGCAAATATGATATTAATCCTCATAATGGCAGGATTTTTTTTTTCTGTATCCTAATTTTCATGCCCTTCTGTGTCTCTCTTGCTGTTTTTCTACATGTTGATATGGTGACCTCATTTCATGTTTGGTGGAGATTCCTCAACCTAAGGAAGAACCTTACTCTTCTGTTTGTAATTGGGTACCACACCCACAAGCACCAGCACCTTCCTGAATAATCTGCTCTTGCTCTTTTATTTACTACTCAGCAAATACAAATTTATTGGCGATAAATGTGTGGTTGTTGTGCATGGCTACCTTAATGCTGGGCTATGCAGTTGAGTGTGTGCAGGTGAGCAACCCAAAGCTAATTATAATAAGCCTTTTGACAACCTTGTCTATTTTACTGTAGGTGCGGAGGGGTGCTGTTTTTTTAAGTTTCTTCCTAGTCTAGTCTATTCCATCACCTTTTTACCTTACTGAACTACTAGTGAGCAAGTGTGTGATGCAGTGCATGTACTTTGTCTCATACAATTCTGTACTTGTTGACTAAAAGGTAGCTGCTCTACTGTTACAGACTAGATCAATAATAATCATGTTTTGTTTGAAATAACTAAAACTACAATAGTGAAATTTCTCCTCCCAGCTCTTCCTCCTCCTTTGTACCACCTTCATAATTCTCACCACAATCATCATCTCTTAACACTGTTTTTTGTGGTGTGACATTATTCATATGATTTTGTATTGAGTAAGTGTTATCTTAAGATAACACTTTATGTTTGACATGCAGACCAAGAGCTCTATATGAGGAATGGGTTCACATGATTAAGATCTGAGCTGATCCGAATGAGCTTGTATGATTGTTGTATAATAATATTGTCGGCTTTGAAAGGCTTGTGTATAGTGTGATTGAAATTCTCAGAGCATGTGCATTTGTCCACAGTATGTATATCTTTGCTTCTATCATTGCAGCAGCAGTCACTGTTAATAAATCATGCATAGTTCAGGTTGTGGCTGTGGAAAGAGAAGTAGTTAATGCAAGGGTCACTAATGCTGAAGAAAGAGCTGGGAATAATAACAGTCAGTTCCACAATTCAGTCATTTCCTCTTGTAACATCTCAAATACCCATTTTCTGTTTCACCTGGTGTATGGGTAGATGTGAGTTTGCATGTGGAACTTTGTTCCACTGTTCCACTGTTTGTTCCACAGATTTGTAGACATAAGACTATACCTCATGTTTTGCCTAACTTTCTGTGTGCAAATATCCAAGAATGAAATACTCGATGTGTCCAGGATACATTTGTGTGTTGGCAGTGTTCTTGTGTGTAGATTTATGTGTAACTATACCTCCTCCATGCTGGTGGTGCATGAGGCTGGCTTTTCTTCCTCCCTAAATCTCAGTGTGCCAATTGCAAGCACTCCCTCATTCAGCATTGCTTTATGTTTGAACCTGATAAGGTCTGATGAATAAACTGTTTTGTTGCTGTTGCTCAAACACATCTATGTGCTTACACTGGATCCTACTTCCAATTGCCACAGCTCATTCGTACTCATGCATATACAACTAATGCACATGCATGCTTTTGTGTCACTCATTCTCATAATTCCATCCCTCGCTGCTTCACTCCATGTGTTGCGTCTCTCTTCTGTTTTACATGTAAATAAGATAAGCGTGCTCATGCTGGAGCATTACCACTGTGTGTGCCTAATCTCCTTGCTGCCTTTTCTCTTTGCCGGAGATTATCCTGGTTTTGAATGGAGTCCGTCTGCTTTGCTTAAATTCCGCTGTACTCTGCGAACCAACCCGCCAATCGCCCAGCCAGCCTGTCAGCATTCCAGTCTTGCCGCCCAGCAGCATTACCATTTTAATGCTCCTGGAGATATGACAGATGAGCCTCTGAGGACAGGAGCACTGTGTGTGTGCGTGTGTGTAATCCACATGTTTGTGTTTAATTGAAGGATTGGATGGTGAGTTCTAAAGCTTGTTACTGTATTCCCATTCCCAGTATTTGTGATTTGTGAGATGGAGAGAATTAGGAAGATAGAGATGTATATCTCCTGTGTGGACACCTACACATTACACCCACTATTCATTCCTCTTTTGGCCTCTCATGGCAGCTTTTTTTTCTTGTCTTTATGATTTGCCTGTGTGCCAGTTTGTACTGCCAATCCCATAAGTCATACAGAATCTATGTCGATAATTGAAAAGCATGTTAACTAAAAAAAAGCAGAACGAAAAAGAGTGAAGAAATGTTCTGTGATTCTGCAGTATAGCAGACTACTTGATTTTGGCATTGTTTCTTTGATGGTAAGGTCAAACACACACATGTGCTTCCATGGACACAGAGGTCCACTTTGATGTCACTGATAACAGACATTCAAAAAACAACTAAAGCATAACATCGACAATGAAGTTAACAAGATGGCAACATTATCCCCAACTCACTTTTTCCGTTTCCTCTTCTCGCAGCTTCCCTTCCTGTCTCTTATCTCAGTCTGATAAAAGGGTTATGAAAAAATACAACAGGAAAGGAGTCAGGAAAATGATCAGAGAGTGGTGAAGGTTTAAGATAAAGTAAGCTGTAAATATACAAACACATGATAGGGGGCAGGAACAGCGCTATTCAAAAACGTCCTTTAAAGTACAAAGCTGCTATCTCAGTCAAGTTGTTTAACTGTAGCCTTAAGCTGCTACTGATGCAGTGTTAGGCACCTAGTGAGTTATTATTGTGCTATTACACCGACTATCTTCTCCATTAGTTTGATGGCTCAGACCTTGTCTTCAGGGCTCTCACACAACCACCCATATTAAAGTTATCAATAGAACTTTTGCGGATGTGTTCAAATGTTGTACACACCACAACCTTATGATGCACAGTATCTTCTTTAATTTCTATTTGTCTGTGCATTTCCAGTCACCTTTGTGCTTACCCATTGTGTATGCATGCTGTGGTGAGTGTTGTGACCTGTCTAGCTTTTATGCCCCCTTGTGTAAAATTGTCCCTGGCCTCTAGCTGTGGAGGAGGTTGTGTGTAATATGGATGGCCCAGTGGCATTTACAGCAGACACTGCTGGTATTTGCAGGGGTTGGCAGGTCAGGCCGTGCTCCATTTTCTGACCTTAACTCACAACCAATAATAATGTGAACCTGAGTGTGCACCACAATTAGCATATTTGAACAGAAATATGTATGCTGAAGAATCTCGGATTGTATCCATAGTTTGCGTTGTAATTATGTACAATAACACTTTTTATATAGGTTACTCGCCTGGTTTTGTGTATATTTGTGTGTGTATCTGCATGCTGAACCCATAGCTCCATTACTCAGTATCTGCATGTGTTGTGTTCTGCGAGACACAGGTTTTGCTTTGCCCTGCAGGCACCTTAATTTTTCACCACGTTGTGTGCTACACAGTGCTGTACTGCATATAAATACATGTATTCACTCTCTTCCTCTCTCTATTCATCTCCCTCCCTCCTCATACACCCACCACACACACCTAATCAAAGAAAGGAGCTCTCTACATTAGCACTTGAGAAAACTCCCTAAAGACGTTCCTTCATTTTGTCCATTTTCAGGTACTCTTTCTTCTTTCTGTGCCGTCTACCTCCTCGCACTCCACTGTAAATTTTTAACCTCCCTGCTAAATAAGAGATGCGGCCATTCTCATGGGAAACGAGAGTTGGAGGGAGGGCAAGGAATGAAGGCAGGGAAAAAGTGGGGGAAGCAGAAGGGAAAGGTTGTTCCTAAACATGCTTTCACATTTATCCCTAAAACCTTCACTCTGTCTGCTCAATAATGCATGGCCATCTCTCACTCCCCACCCTCATTCCCCTCCTCTCATTCTCGTTTCCTTCATCTCTCCTTCATCTTCCTCTCATCCATTCCCCAAGTGATCATCGCTTCACCCAGTAGATTAACTACAGGGTGAAATTGAGACTGGCAAGGCAAGGTGATGGTTGCAGGGCAGCAAGGATTAACAGTCCTAGTAAGAGAGAGAGAGAGAGAGATGGGGAGAGGAAGAGAATGTTAGGAAGTAAGGTATTATTGGAGGTTTGTTCTTAGGTGTGAGTTTGAGTCAGTTTTTCAGTTTTACCTTACAGCCACCATACAAAGCACAGTGTGCAGGTTCTTCTCACTATACCTATGTGACTAATGTAGAGCTTGGCTGTTCCTGAAAATCGGAGCCTATTTTTGCAAGAACTGAAAAAAGCAGTTGAGGGCGAAATTTAACTCCCACACCTTGCTTTTGCCATAGGACTGTAGCCACACTATATACATTGTATCCTGAAACCCACAGAAATGCCTTCCATGTCAACGAATCATTGTGTGATAGTATGCACTACAGACGAGGCAAAAAAAAAGGAACTAGGGTTTTATCAGATCTAGAGCCACAACACTGCAAAAGTGGATCAGAGTAATAAGTCATCATGTGCCAGCAGGGAGAAATGGAAACCTGATGGTTCCTATGTGCAGCAGACATTTTGTCAAAATAATGTCAAATAGAGTTATGGATAACTCTGCCTACGGATCACCAAAGCATGTTTACAGTGTTCCTTTCTGTAGTAGTCGCAGTATTCACTTTCAGAGTGAATTTTTTTCAAGAAGTGGAAGGTAAGATTCTAGGACATGGAGAGTCCAACAATGTTGAGCTTCTACTGTTTCCTTTTTTTTTGATTTGACACAAAATAATCCTTTGTTATTGTTTCCAATGGGTGTTTAGCTGACGGTTTTCTCCCCTTGCTTTGTTTTAGATGTACTTTTGTCATCTTTTGGGCTTCAATTAGTGTTTTTGGGGTTTTTTTATATATGAAACCCTAAGTCTGAGTTTTTTTGCCTTGCTCTTAGTGTAGCCCACCACACAAGTTGTTGGCATGTCTGTGCCCATAAGAAGCAGACCAAAAAAAACAAGTAAAAATCAATGGAAGGGGCTGGACCTGTTTGTCTGTATTGTGGTGAATAAAAGGAGAAAATGGTTGTTGAAAAAATATTTGGAGAAATCCAGATATGCTTTAAATTATAAAACATGGTCATCTTCATTGTATTATAACTCAGTGGCTTATGTGAGGTTTTTGTCTGTGTGGGTGTGTTTTTCTTTCTTTCATCTCTGTTGTACTTTGAAGTATTCTGTCTGTAAGGGCTACAGATGAACAGCAAACAGGTAGACCTTTTACGACTTATTGTGTATGCACTTGGCATCAGCAGCAACTCCTATTTGTTTGGGTGGAGCAGAATGCCAGAGACCTCTAAAGATCTCTCCAGGAATGTTTCAAGTCTGTGCTGGAAAGTCTTTGAAGAACCCAGAGTTTGGGCTGCCATTTTCACATTGATTTTGACTTTTTTGACTTCTTACTGCTTTCATTATTCAATACCATAAAAAAGGTAGAGGCTTAATACAGCAACTGACCATAACAGCAAACAAAAACAAACTTACAAATAACAATAGGAATAAGTATTGCCAGCTTTTTGGCATTTTATTGACAGTTAAATTCAGGGCTGTCGGTGCTCAAAGTCAATCTACAAACATGCTGCTTTTTCTGTCAGATTTTGAGGAAATGTGGATGACAGTTGACTGAACACTGCATCTTGTATGAGAGAAAGTTGCTGAAAATGCAGTCACACGTTTGCTCATGCAGTAGTTGCCAAACCGAAGCAACATTAAAGACTGACAGTTTTCTGTGCAAAATGTTTTCTTTCAAGAATTGTTCTGTAGACAAAAACAATGTAATTGTGTGTAATTTGAACTGGTGTGATAGACCCTGCATTCTGAAACATAATGCTAACCAGGTGTTTTTCCAATATATTTTAAGCCTTTTCAGCTATTGTCTTGTTTTACTTATTTGTTGTTAAATGGATCGTCGGCAACAAAAGTGGCTTTATGAGAAAGTGGGAGAGATTATTGTCAAGATGGCATAAAGACATGGCAACCGATTTTGGTTCAGTAGATGAGAAGACTAATGCCGTAAATGAGGGTGATGAACAAGCACAAAATAAATGAGAATGGGAGATCGTGAGTAGGTAAGAGTGATCAGTGTACAACTGAAGAGAGAATGAAATAAAGGTGGAATGACAAATGATCGAAGGATGAAGAGACCTCCAGTGGTGAGGGATGGAGGTGAAGTAAGGGGAAGAAACTGAGATTAGCTGGCCCTAACGATATCAAAGTTAGAAAAGGTGAAATGAGAGACAGCCAATCAGAGTCCACATGCACAGGACAGTAACAGAAATGCACTGTTTTGTTAGGTGTTGTAAAAGTCGATTAGAGCTGATTGCTCTTCAGGAGAGGTGACACTGCTGCCCTCAAACAGGAAATGAAAGGCAACTTGACAACGCACGTTTGTCTTTACCTCTCAGTGCCTGCATGGATATTTGCCCATTTTGGTGTTGTTAAAATGCTGGTTCCCAGAATACGGTTTGCACTCTTTATCTGGGATGTGTAATCCCATTGTGGTGTTTTTCTCAATAAATATGTGGATTTTTGTGCTATACACTTACTTGTACTATAGTTTGGATTCAGTGACTCAGTGGCATATTGTATCCTTGTGAGGGACTTAATTCGTAATCTTCCCCAAACTCTCTAATCTTAGTATAGTATATCTCTTTTAAATTTAGATTTTATATTCCATATTTTGTGATGTAAAATAATATGCTGTTGTGCAAAAATGATAATTCAACAACAAATATAATTGAGTAAGTCTCAGAACATTTAGATTCAGAATTTACACTGAAATGTTGTATTACAGTGCCATAAAGATGTCAAAAGATTGTAGATATGACTATGCTCTAACATTTCATACATATAATAATATTCAATCACAATAATTGAAAAATCCAAATGCGTATCAGAAAATAAAAAACATAATATTCTACCCAGGGGGGCGTCTGGCAATTCCCACCCTTAACACACATACACACACCATCGCATTGGCCCTCTTATAGATTGTCTGATTAATACTTCATAGCACTTAGAGGCATCAACAAGCTCCATGGAGCGCATAGTAATGCCCCCTAACCCCCTTCAGCAATTCCTTTGTGACCCTTATAACCCCCAACTACTCTTCCATCACACAATGTTCCCTTCTTGTCCAAACTAATTTTTTCTGTGGGCAGAGCTTGGTGTGGCGAACACCACCCAGGGCACAAGGCTGCATGCAGTACATGTTGAATGTTATTAATTCATGTTGTGGTCCTAATCTGGTGTAGTTTTCTTGACACATTTAACCAAGATGGATTTTGTACTTTGCGTTAGTGTTGAACAGTGTTTTGATTAAATCCTTAGTCAGTGATGTTTGACAGGCATGAAATCATGGCTGCTGCAGTAGTGGAGGCCATTTTGTTGAAACTTTGCTTTTCAGATGTCTGTAAAGTCCCTTAATGTTATTTTATACTGCACTGTAGTGCAGTCTACATCACATGGGATCGTTTGTGCAACAATTTTCTTTTTGCCAAACAAGCACGTGTGCATCCAGGGATTTGTGTCTGTTATTTGAGTAAGCACGTATCCCCCATGAGTCCTCAGTTAAACTGTGAAAAGCAATGCTAAGTGTTTTTCCATTCACTACAATAATTCATAAGCACTTCAAATGTGGCCTAGAGACTCCTGGACACTTGTGTGTGTGTGTGTTGAGTGTCAAGGGACCTCAGCCTCTGCCATCTTCATTTCTCAACATCATGTAGCCAAGGACAAACTGACCTTCTCAGATTCTGAGTTTTAAAAACATGCGACAGATATGCACACTGAATCAAAAGAGGGAAGTGCCGAATCTGGTCTTGTCATGCTCTGTGCCATAATCCAGTTTAGAAGGATTAATTAGGAATTAAGGAGTGTTGTTATCAGAGCACAATCCATTCTTATGCGCAGAACCCACTTCATTTGAGTGTATTTAGGGCAAGGATTATTGAGAAGTAAGTGAGAAAAGGAAAGAAAGAACTTTTGCCCGTCATCCACTTTCTTTCCTCTGCTCCCTCTTTCTACATTATTTGTTATTCTCCTTGTTACTCATTACCTTCCGTTCAAATTTGCTACTTTCATATGTTGCGGGAACATGAATAAAAATGGACAGAGAGTGGTAGAAATCAAGGGAATACCCTTATTTTCTAACAATTTGTCCTCTTTGTGACTGCATTATGTTGTCTTTTAAGTTCCCACACAGCCCTCTGATTTAGCTGTTTTAGCCTCCTGTTTTAGCTTTGTTGAAGGGAGAAAGTGTAAGAGAGAATGTTTTATGACTTTCCTCTCTGGAGGATGCTGCAGCAGGTGGGACATCCATTTTGTGTTTTTTCTCTCTCCAATTATGAAAACTGACTTGTGATCTGTGCTTCTTGCATTAACTTGACTCGATGCAATGAAGTCAGCTATGCTTTCAAACATGGTATGAGTGGCTTGCCATTGTCGGTGAGATGCTGACTCTTCACTCATCCAGGTGCTTGTTGGTGCAGATGCATATGGTATTTTGTTGGTACTTCTCTGCATAATGGTTTTAATTGTAGATTCAGAAAAAATCCAAAAAATGAACAATGTTGGTTGTTTCTGTTTTTGGGTTTTACCAGCCTTCAGCACGAGTGTGCAGGCTTGCCAGAATCAGTGAGCTGTGTGCTGATTCTCTTTTTCATTCAGACAGTAATGATATTGTTTTTATTAATGCCTGATTAAAGATTTAGCTCAGGGTTTCTGGGGCTCTTAGTGCTTTTACAGCACTGTGCCTCTATCACTCTTCAGTCCTGTCTTACGCATACACGCACACACGCACACACACACACACACACATACGGCCCACACCATTTAAAATCTCCTTTTTTTTCAGTTTCTCCCATGACAATAGATGCATTCAAGCCAAAACAAGCTATAGTAGGCTCTGTGTTCATCACCCTGTGACTGCTCTACTCACCATTATCCATCTATCTCTCAGTTTTTGCGCTCTCCTTCTATTCTTCCTTTCTGTCCATCTTCTGCTCAGTCTCTCTGCTTTTCTCCCTCTCTCAATGCCTCCACCCCATCGCCTGTGGCACTATTGGCAGTACTCTGTCTCTGTCAGGACCGTGAGATAGCCTTCATGGCACTGACTTGGAGGAGTTATGCCTTTGGCCGTCTCAGTCCCTACTTTATTAGTTAACCCCTCTCCTCCCAACTGGTAAGGAAAAAATTAGTAGTGGCACTCACTGTGTATCTGTCATCGAAGGTTAATATATTTTTAAGGGCATCTTTTAAACCACTACAAATTGCTGCTCTCTATTTTCCAAAGCATACAAGGTAGTAGATTACATTTTTTATTATATTTCATACTATTCTGATATTCCTTTTTTTCAGCACAGACTATGACACAAAGTAAATACTTAAAACCCTCCAGTGATGACGGTGAATTCAGTGCCCCATTATATTGTCAATCTGTGGTAATGCTGCTGAAAGTGATTGATATTCAGGCAGTCTGCTGGTTATAGCAAACCTTTGCCTCTCTTATACAGCGTGATTATGTTAATTTTCAATATTACAAAAGACACTTTCTGGGGCTTTAACATGCTAAAACATACAAAACACCAGTATGGTTATGTACCACTCAATGCAAGAGTTGGTGGTGTGACATCAATGTATAGTCTGACGTGTTATTACTTGTTATAAACAACTTAAAAATGATTGGGTATTTAAGCATTGTTCATAACGCGGAAGCCATGTAGCTGAAATAATCACTACATTTACATACAATGTTTTAAATCGATCTATATCCTGTATTGTAGTATAGCCAAAGTTGCACCGTGATGTAAATGTACTGAGTAAGAATGCTCGGGTTGTTACAGAGGCTCCATTCATTTGATATTTGAGATTTTATGTGTTTCTGAAAGAGAGTAACATGGCCAACTCTGCCTCCAGGCTGTTTGGCCTCCAACTCTCATCAGCCTGCTGGTGCTGAAACTGAGAACCTTCAGCCCGCTGCTACTATGTATGCACACACACTTGACACACAGCACAAGAACATATCCACGAACAGAAATGCTCACTTGCATTCATAACACACAAAATCAAAGTTTGTGACTTAATCATCTTCCACATCTCGCACTGTCATCCTTAGTTGTTTTATCTGTGCATCCTATCTCCTCTTATCCACCTCTCTAATCTGTCTGTGCCTGTATCAGACAGTTTCTTTTCCCATATCATGGCGCTGAGACAAACTCTCCGTTCTCCTCCAGTTCCTTTATCCTTATCTTGTTTTCTTGCACCCCTATATATCCAGCAGCTTTGTTTCTTTCTCTCTCTTTATGTCTCTCTCTTTCTCTCTCTCTCTCTCTCTCTCTCTCTCTCTCCCCCCTTTCTCCCTCCCTCAGTCACTCCCCCTCCCTACTCGTCTCGCTCTTTTCTCAGTGGTGGGTTTAATGCATTATGAAAATGGACTCAGGCTATGAAAGCGAAACAGGACAAGTTTTGGTGTTTAATGTGATTCCTTTCGCTCCTCATCTGCCTCATTGGAAGACGGCACTTTGTGTGTGCGTTCCTGCTACTCTTGTAGCAGCACACTATTGTGCACATTACTGTTTGTACACACACGTGCAGTTGCAAATAACACAAACCACTTAGTGTGACCAAGGGCGTGCTCACAAGCTGTTCTTCAGATATGTGGAGACATGTTCTTGCTCTTTAACACTTACATTTAACACACTCTAGCATACACTTTGGGAAAGCATTCAGTGGCATGAATAATACAGTGGCCAGGCAGACAGCATAGAACATGTGTTTCCGAGATGTGTTAATGGAAAGGAGTGTTAGGACATGGATAGAGGGATTGTGGGATGCCAGGATTGGGGCTTTATGAGAAGGAAGAAAAGTTCTATCCTACTGGGTGGCATAACCTGGCTACTTGTCTCCCCACCCACTCTTCTTACATTTACGTCAGCCTCTTTATCACACCCACCACTATTCCCACTTTGTTAATTTGTGTGAAGTTAAACTTCATCTCAGTAGAAAGGAGAATTGTCCTATGGAGAGATTAAGGATAGTTAGCTCATTAGAAAAATAGAGATGTGGATGGAGAGTGGGAGGCAGATGAAAGACAGGGAAGAGCTGATGTGATGCATCATTGAAACTGAGGCAAATTCTAGCTACATATAGCTCGCCAGTATGTCATTTTATATAGGTAATTAAAAATTGTCAATGATTATAGTTATTAACGAATATGATTTTTTTTTAATTCTGATTACATTTCTGGCAATATAGCCCATCACTATGTAGGTGTGATAAGGTCACTGAATTACCACATCCCTTAACATCTTGTACACTTGATGAAACTGTTGTAGTTTTAAGTTTAATGGAATTTTCCTCTGCTACTTGAGAAAAGAATAGCAGTGATTTAAAATAGCCTCAGTCATTTCTTGTCATTTTTTTTTTCTTCCCAACTTCCTCCTTCCTCTCTCTCTGCCACCACCTCCCTCCCTTACTCTTTCTCTCTGAAGTTGTAGAGCAAATGTGTGTGTAGCTGGTGGTAGATATTCTGGGCGCAGGCGGTGCATGCTTATGCATCAGGGTTTAATTGCGGTGTGCATAGAAACGAGTGTAATTAGCCAGCACTCGCTTCCCTGCTGCCCGGCTAACAACCATCCCCTCTGTGCTTGCACCCTCTCTCTCTCACTGAAACTGACTCACTCTCACTTCTCTCCATTGTCTCCCTCTCTTTCTCTCTCTCACATCTCATGCCTGTTGCCACAACGACAAGGCCCGCACTGCTATTGTTCCCTGCTGTTCTCTAAGAACAAAGGAGGGGGCTATTAGCTCCCTGAGAGAAGAGTGGTGCAAATGGAGAAGTGTAGAGAAAGGACTGCTGTGAAGGTGGAATGGCGAGATGAGTGTGAGAAAGAATTGGAGAACAAGTGAAGGATGGATAGAAAAAAGGAGAAAAAGGGATGGAATTAAGGAGACAGAGCTGGGGAAATCCCACTGGGGTAAAAGAAATGAAGGAAGAAATAGCTTGAGAGACAACATATGAACTAGACTTGGAGAAATAAAGACATATTAGGAGGTGAAGGATTCTAGTTAGTGAATTCCTGTTTGAGGAGAAGGGAGATTTCTATCTTGTTTGTCTGTTTGCATGTATGCACCCCAGCATCCACTTCATATGTACTTTTGCAGTAGCCTTGTGTCTCTGTCCCTGCATTGTGGTGTGTGTATGTGTTTTTATATATTTATGCGTGTGTGTGTGCATTTTATGCGAGGGTCGTTAGTCACAAGTGTAGGCGGGTAATGTGCTGCCTGTAATGCTGGCCATATGAATGTTAACAGATTGTAACACAGGGCAAAAAGAGAATTTGGTTTCCAGTGGAAAATAGAGCAAATTATACTTTTATAGCTCCCTGCCACCATTCCCCGCTCCTGCCATTATTCATTGGGTGCAGAGAGAGGCACTGGGAGGGAGAGAATGAGAAAACAAGTGATTGGGAAGATGACCCTCTCCAGACGAAGGCTGAGGAGCAAAACTGAATCTGTGGTTTATTGGAAAACACCGGGACAACTTTTAAAGTAGTTGAGAACAGCTCTCACCTTGTGACCATACTTTTTGAGAGCTGTGTTTCTGTTTGTTCTAGTTTTTCTAATCAGACTGAATGTGGTTGGGGTATAAAGATTAACACATCCAGTTTGAATTTTTGTTAGCCATATATATAAGTAGGGTAGAGAGAGGTGGAGACTGAGTGACTCTGGGTTAGATTCTATTGAAATTAATTGAATTCACATCTTTGAAAAGTTAGAGAAATTTCTGGTCATTAGATTAATTTTAATTTATTCAGTCTTTACGTCAGCTAACTGTTACCATTTTGCTTCTCATGCAAGACTGTGAGAGGGCATGGAAATGTGTACAGCCAGAAATGGAAGTATGAGAATAGGGGGAAAGCAGTGATGTCAACCGGCCGTTTCCGCTCTCTGTTGCTCTCTGGCTTCATTAAACACCATGAGACATTTTGTTTCCTCCCTGTGCTCTATTGGTCCTGCCAGCAGGAGGTTTTGCAATGGTGAGTCTGTCTCCCCAATGGCACAGGACAGTGGAGCAGAGGAGCCAGCTCCCACGCTAACAGACAGAGTTCCAAAGCAGTGCAGCACATTTCACAGCACCAGGGAAATGGACAGTAGTGTGACTTTGTGTGATTTAGTCGTACGGTTCATTTGAGTTTATTTTGTCTGGTGTGTAAAATAAAAATGATGCTGCTTGATTGAATGGCATTAAGTAGCATTATAAATTAAATTATAAAACATTGTTTGATACTTTGCTATAGCTAAATGAATGTGAATTAAAACAAGTTGTGTTATTATTCAAGAGACCAATGGGGGAAAACCAGTTGGACTGTGGGCACAATATCCACATAAACAAAGTCAATAATGGTTTAATCTTTAGATTAACAAAATAAATATATTTCAGTGCCTGTGTTGTTTTGAATAGTTACATTTAAAATGAATTACCCTCTTGTGTAAAGTCCCATTGCCTTTGTATGTAATGTAAGTAATACTAGCAAGTTGTTAGTAAAGTGTCATTAGAAACCAATGGTCTCCTTGCTCTCAAGCAGGCTGTGAAGAAATGACATGGAAGACTGATGAAAAAAAGAGGTGTTTGATTTGGGAATTAAAGCAGTGTTTAGCTGAAGTGAAACAGCAGTGAAGGTTGGCTCAAGGGCAACATTTCCCAGGAAGGCACTGAATGTGTTCATGCTCGCACGCGCACACACACATACACACTTACACGCACACACATATACACTCTCATATGAGGATTCACCCAAATGACCTACCGGCTCTGTTTCACTCCAGTGGGAGATGGAGAATCGCTTTGCTGGCTGTATTCTGCATCTTAGCATCAGAGAGATTGTATGCCTCCCTCCTGGAGGGAGGAATGATGGGGCAGCACCTCCATCACTCCAACCCACCTGTCTCATACATTGCTCCTCGCTCTCTTTCTGTCTCTCTCTGTCGTTCTCTTTCTCTCCATCTGTTTCCCTCCGAGTTGACATTCACTGTCAGACAGGCTTATTATTTTGTCCCTTTAGATTTGTGATTAGGATTCTCTCCCTCTGTTCTTTTTTTTTCTCCCTTGCTTGCCCTCCCTCTGTTCTGTCTTCCTCCAATGAAATGCCTTTTGTATTCACTTTCCTCCCAAGGTCTCTTGTGTCTCTGGCTTGTAATTATACTTGTATTCTGTTCCTGTTGTAACATACACAGCAAGCAGGTTTGATGGGTCTGTTACATGTGCACATACATATACGTGGCTTTCGTTGGTACTGAGTAAACCCGAATAGCTGCAATTGTCCATCTTTTTATTAATTTGACTTCCGCATTTTATTATTCAGTGATTAATTTAATTTAAAACGTGTTGTTGTCACTATCCTGGACTCTTCATTTTGCCTCATAATACAGGCACTCAGAAGTTGCATGAGAACATACAACTAGACAGCAAAGGAGGCCAGAGAATGTTTTCATATTGATAAGCTTTGTATTTCCCTTTTCCTGATTTACTGTCTCCTCAAGCATATATCCCATCCTTTCTTTTTCTATCTCTCCTGTTCTGCACCCTTTTTTTGCCATTGTCTTTGTGTCTTTGTCAAGGCCTATGTCTTTATTTTCATTTTCTGTCAATATCTACTTTTGTTTCTGTCTTCTCCTCTTCTTTCTCTTCCTCTGTTTCTCTCTCCTCCTTTTTTCCATCCCTGTGGCCCTCACCTCTTGTCCAGCCATTGAGAGAGGGAGACGCAGAGGAAGGAAAAGAATGCTAATTTTATCACCACGGCGACAGAGTGTGGGAGGAAAGACAGAAAGAGAGAAAATGTCACTTGTCTGAGGAAATGAGATGGCCATTGCACCGCATATGTTCACGTGTTCCTGCATGTCTGTCTTGACAGAAAAGATCAAAAAGGGCAATCTGAGTGACATTTGTTGTTTTTTCTTCCACATACATAGTCCACATACATATACTGTACATACATTTGATTCACGTATGTGTGTGTCTGTGTGTGTGTGTGTGTCTTTGTGCAGAGGGCAAATGCTTATGTTTATATTTGCATTATTTGTTTTTATATATATATATATAGTGCAATAGTGTTTTATCTAGTCAGTCATCTTCCTCTTGTACTGTTCTTTGTTCCACTGCACTCTCTTTTTCTTTGCATGTCTCTCTCTCTCTCTCTCTCATGGCGGAAATGTAATCACGTTCGGGGGCTGCGGTGATCGGATGGGAGGGAGCAGGGGGATGTTGTGAACGTGGGGAAGAGAAAGAAAAAGGCATTTGTATGTGTACCCAATTACCACACCAGCCTGCCCAAAGTCACCTTCTCAGAGAACGGACGCACACACTCTCAAAATAGCAACCTCTAGCCCGCCTCTATTGTGTGTGTGTGTGTGTGTGTGTGTGTGTGTTGCTTACAGTGGTGATGAGATAGACTGAATAATATGGCCTTCCTCTCGTCCATCAGCTCTCAGCTTATTACTTGTGGGCTATGACGTCCACATATGTGATTGTAGCCGTCTGTGTCAATAATTGTGTGTGTCTGTGTGTGTTCGATGTCTGATTGCACTAGTTGATTGAGTTCTAGCTCCATAGATTTCAGTGCAGGTCCTCGGCCTCTGATTAGATGTTGTGATGTGTGAAAAAAATTGGAGTGTGTGTGCATGTGTTCTGTAAGTGCATCAGCCACCAAGTGATTTGTGTGCTTGTTTAAGGGTGTGTTTTTCTTATACCTCTGCAAGGCCTTTGGGACAGTATTGTTAAGTAAGAGCATTTTGGGTGGTTTGTACTTCTCCTAGGGACTATTTTGGTAATGTTATGCTGTTGGTAAATCTGTGGCCTGAGGAATTAATGTAGACAATGTAGTCTTCACAAGTAAAAGAGAGCAAATGTGTGTGCGTGTGCCCTTGTTAACAGTAGCCTCTTTGTGCCTTGCTTTTTAATTAAGAGACCAGAGAACCCCTAGCGCTGCCTGCTATCCCACTCTCCACTGGGGCAAAAAGTGGCAGTGATAGAGAGTGGGCAAAAGCGAAGTTGGAAAATTAGACAGCTAATGTGTGAATAGTAATTGGTGAAAGAATGGGAAAAGCCAGGGTTGACAGGTAAGATGATGATGGGATGTAGAGTTGTGGTATTTGACAGAGGGGAGAGAGGATTATCATCCATTGATACATACAGATGACATAAACCTGCATTTCCTCCTTCTGAATTGATTTCCGTCATTTTTATAGCATTTGTATGTGATCGCACATGCTTGCACGTGTGTGCATAATCTGTCTTCTTTACTTTTCACTCTGTCGCATTGCTTCCCATCTCTTACTGTCACATTTGACAGACTCTTTGGTGTGTGTGCTTGCATGTCCAAATATGTGTACAAATGTGTCAGGTTACATTCATTTATTTCCTTGTATGCCCACTTGGCTATCTCTCCCATTTTCTCTCCCCCTCTTCACAGTTCTTGTGTGAGTATCTGTGTGTGCGCGAGTGGGTGTAGGTTGTGGGTGTGTGGGTTAAATTTTAATGGCACTGCCATCTCTTTGGTGCCTCTAAGAAAGCCAATGCAGACTGACACACTCAGTGAGCCATGAGAAGAGACCAAGCAGAGTAAGGAACGATAGCCCATTAGACATACGCACACATTCTCTGACCAAACTACAAACAAAAGTAGAAGAAACAAATTATATTTAACACTTGGATCTTATTGTCAGTGTTGCAGGGTACTGTTTATTTAGCATAGCGTAAAAGTAGTTTTTGTTATAGAGACTGTGGATTTGTGTGTTCCTCTGGCTTCATGATTGAGTCTATAGCCATGAAACCAGAAAACATTTCTGTGCTCTTTATACACAGCCTTCATGAGCACTGTTAGCACACAGACACACACACACATACACACACTGAACGAATGAGAATTCAAACAGAATGAGTCACACACATCCAACAATTTCTTTTCATGTTATGTCGCATGCAGCCATCTATCGATTCTGTATTGTTTATTTGTCTGTGTTTTAATTATTTGTGCCTCAGAGAGATATTGTATCTCTTGGGACCTCCCTGGTTAATTAAAAGTATAAATAAATACATTTACTTTAAAAGAAATATAAAGAGGCAGGTTAGTGAAAATTGCAATAACAACATATTTTTCCCAATATTGTAGACTTTGCTATCTAAACACACGGACGTGTACAAAAACAGAGATGGCCTCACAATATGATCATGTTAGGTGGTCCTCCATTATCGGTATTAATAACAAAAACATACTTATCACAAGTTAATGTGCTGTACAAGTGTGTGTGTGTGTGTGTAATTTTTTTGAGGCTCAATGTCTCAAAGTGGTACAGTGCTAACATTGAACACACATGATTAAACGTTGTTTCATCTGTCTGTGGTCTGTGGAGATTCCCTGCCGCACTTGAGTCCACAGATTTGTTGTTGGGTCGTAAGACAGCTGCTTTTTAGAAAGATGACAAACAGCCTTGTCTTTGTTTGTTATTTTGCTGTCTACGGTGTAGAAACCAGATACAGTACTTGCACCCACTGCTTCTGTGGTGCTTTGGTGTTGCGACTGTCCACTCAGGACAGCTCGGCAACATAAACTATTTAGTTGAGTTTATTGATAGGTCAACAGGTCATGCAGCAGGTCAAGCTCGTTGTGAATTTTTATAGAGTGCTCTCTGCTGTACCACAAGGCAAACTACTTCAGATGGTCTGTTGTACTTGTAGACTGTAAATTGTTATCAGAGCTCAAATGTATTTATTTTTTCGCACATTTGACCTTATATTTGAATTTCAAATAAAAAGTGACAGCCCCACTACTCACCAACATACACACAGTAGCAAAACGCCCTATAGTCTCACAGAATATAGATACAAGCACATCCTTCTACAGCCATGCAGTAAAACATATAGAACTTTAACATAGTTAGTCCTTTGCTGAACTTCCCAACAACATCCTGCCAAATGAATGTGCTGACAGTATAGCGTCAGCGTAATATTAGTTTTGCACAAGTCTTTTAAGCAAGTAAACAGAATGGATTTTGCCTCATCCTTATTTTTCTATAGATGTCACTTTCCGTCAACAATACCTGCAGAAAATCTCATCCAGTTCCAGTACACTGCAGCTGATATAAGGACAAAGACATAAGCCTGTCTATGGATGGTCTTATGTGTGTGAGTGTGTAAGCTGTCTTACACACACTTGCTGTCTCAAACAGAAACACGTGCCTGTCTCTGCCTTGGTTGTTTTTCTTCACCCAGTCTCACATTGGGGATTGATGGGTGACACATTTTGCAGTGTGTTGGTGTCATCAAGCACATAGTGGGATTAGGTATATATTGGTGTTAGTGTTTTTCTTTTGTGTCTTTGCGACTGTATGTCTTTTTGTATAGCTTCAAGCATGGTCAATTCCTGAGAGAAGCCAGCAGACAGATGTTGTCGGAGAGGATTTACACATCTCGCTCTTTGTTTAAAAATCTGCTTCTTTTGTTCAGTTTATTTTAGGGGTTTCTATCTTTTTTGGTTCTGGTGGTGACGTACGAACAACCTCACAGCTGTGCATGGCTGTCACCCCCCTCCTGCTGCTTAATGATCCAGTATCATCCAGCCATAATCCCTGAAATAACTGCAGTAGTTTTGCCCCTTATTTATAACAAAGACAAGTCACAAACACAATATTACAAACACATGTTCAGTTTGCTCTCAGTCATATACTGTGTATGCATTGTGCATTATGGTTGGTGTTGTGGTTGTTGCAATGTTTCCTTGGATTATATTTAAAATCTTAAGCTTGAGCACAAAGAATGACTGAATGATGATGATGAGTTTCTGTCTTGTGTTTTGATCCTCAGTATTGTTATGGCCTCTCTGGACCTGTACCTTATTCCTGTTCTCTAACCCTGTTCACGCTATCAGCCATCTTTTACTCCTCATCCTCCTCTGTCATCGGGTTTACTCCAAAGAGTCTGTATGTGTGTGTCTGTGTCTGTGTCTATGTGTTGGCCCTCCAAGCGGTGGTTGACATTAAAAATGGCAAAACTCCTTTGTTGTCTCTGGGCTTTGCTAAGGGGATAATTTGACCTAGTAAAATTGGACCTTGTTCACATCTTTGCCACATTTGTTGTATGAATGTATGTGTGCGTGTATGATTCTGCGTGTATTTAGGCATGTCTACCAGTCTTTCTGCCATGCGGTCAAGTCATAATTGCTAATCAGCCCTGTAAGCCCTGCCTGAAGAGACCAAGACAAGGAGAAGGAGGGGTGAGCAAAATGGGAGGGAGGGAGCGAGCATATGAAGGAGTGATTTTCTTTGTCCTCATCACTGAAGCAGAGATAAAGCCAAGTGAAGGGATGGATGGATGGATGGAGATGTGAGAACAGAAATGTGGGGATTAACAGAGGATGAGTGTGTGCTCCAGCCCAGCAACAAGCTTTTAACTGTCGAATGTGGCATGACACCATATAGTCCCTCATTTCTCCATTGTCCCCCTTTCATCAATCTTGTTTTCCATATGTCAGTGCTCCTCTCATCACTTACTTATGCTCTTTTTTTTACTTTGTTCTCACTCTTTTGTGCTCACGCTCTTTATCTGCCATCTTCATATGAGGTTATGATGAATATTTAAGGGTTGACAGGAGCCTAGCCCCTAGCTTAGTCTTTTTTGCCCAGGGCAAATTAGGCCTCATGAGGTGTGTGGGTTACAGTTCATATACTTTTAAATTGAGGTAGAAACCCAATTTATAAGATTTTATTTCTGCCTCTGTGTTATGCATGTAAATGAAACCATCTCCATGGTTTGCATATGTGTCACAGAAGCCATCTAGTTGTACATTAAATTTGTCAGGTTGGGTAATTTGGTACATTTTGGCAAGCTGCTGGCATTATGGGTAGAGAAATTGTAATTCACCAGCACGACCTAAGGTCAAGAATCCCAACTGGTTTAAAGTCCATGAGCGTGACCTTGAATCCAAACTAACTACAAAACATTTGTTTAGATGATTAGCGTGTGAGCTCCCTTCACCCAGGAAAGGCTCCAAAGAAAAACAGTTTCTTTTAGGAGGCCAATTAAGTAACACATTATTTATTTGTCATTTTTAGATACCGCTCCCATAATATGAGAGGTTGTGCAGCAATTGTCTAGAAGAACATGAACATTTCAGATGAACAGCATCTGCATGTGTCACCTCATTCCACCCACATCAACAACAACAAGGATCAGGGTTGATAACTTGTAGATTGTTATTGTTAAGAGTCACCATGTTTAATAATGTTGTTCAATGTCCCCCCCTAGAGGGAATACTGTGCTGCAAAGGTACAGCTTCAAGGACATTGACATCGTGAATAATAAATACCGGAGCCACCGAGTAAAACTAATCGCTTACTCACTCACTGGATGAGTCAGTCGGTTAGTCAGCCAGGCACGTTCACAGACAGTTTGTGGGTTTTCCTGTCATTTCATCCATATTTTCTGTTTGTGTCTGCTCTACAACTGTTCCATAGGTGTTCTACATATGCTACTATAGATCTATCCCACCAATATATATTTGGCCTTAACATCCCACAGAATAAACAAGCCTTAAGTCAAAATTTGTGATTGTCTGTGTTTACATTCCAAGCACAAGGCGTGTGTATGTGCATAGAGCTCAAGGTCACATCCTCACTGCCTTTGTCCTTCAAACTAACTTCTTTTTCCCTCCCTCCTTTATCCGCTCTCATCATCTCTCAGTTTTCACTCTTTTATTTAATGTTGCTTCTTTTGATTCAATTTTGTCCCCTCTCCTTTGCACGGTGTAGTTCTCTCTCTTTCTCTCTACCTCTCCGCCTTGTAATTAGCCAGTGTAATTGCTGTAGTAAATCTTTTCTGGTGTCCCAAGGAGACTGGCTGATATAGGACTGATTTAATAAGCACAGCGTAGCAGCTCACTTCTCACTGTGTGTGTGGGGGTCTGTCTGTGTCCTCTTGTTATTTGCTGTGGGGATTTATGAGCTGTTTGTGTGGTTTTGGTGAGTGCGAATACGAGTTCAAGGTAGTGCTGTGTCTGTGTTGACTATAGTGCACCTTATCAGTAATGCAGGCAGCATACTCTTGTCTGTGTGTGTGTGTGTGTGTGTGTGTGAGCGAGCGAGGGCTGACTGTTGTGTGTGTCTCATCAGTGATGCCATTACATGCTGTGTGTGCGTCATCATGGAAGACCTTCATGGCCAGAAGAGCAGAGAGAGGTCAAATTGGCCCTCAGAGAAACACACACACTTACACATGTCCATGTCCACTTTCCATCCACTTGCCCTCTCTTCCTTCCTCTTGTTCAAATTTCCTCTCCCCTCTCTCCCTCATTCTATCACCCTACATGCTCGCCTACAGAGAGGCAAGATGCTCTTTCCCTTTGTGGCCCCTTTCTCCACTCACACACTCTCACCTGGGATTTGTGAGATTGAATGTCAAGGTGAAAACAGCCAGGTGTATGGGTTTCATTGCCTATATGTCATTGAGCAGCAGTACACAAGTTTCCCCAGTGGAGGGCACTGTGACTCCACGTATGAATAGTAACTTTACCAAAGGCTCCACACTTTGTTCCATCTCTAGATAAAGCCCATATGCATTAATTATGTGTTGTGGAAACATTCTTTAAAAATCAATACCAAAGTACGTCAGATGTCTTCAAAACTGATGGCAGATAAATGTACTTTTCAATTTTCACAATGAAGTTTGGGCTATTTTAAGAGTAAGGATCTTCCAATTTGAGTTATTATATTATTAAAGGATTATAAATAGACAACAATCCCTTATAAAGGGTTGTATCACCATCCAAATTCTCATTCAACACATTGTTTGAACCTTCAATCACTCCTAAACTGAGGTTCGATTCCCACCTCCTGCTTTCAAAGTGTCCTTGATTGAGACTCTGAACCTTAAGTTGCTCCCCAGGCACTTACAGCTGCCCTCTGCTCCTATATGGATGGGTAAAATGCAGTAGACAAATTTAATTTCCGTATGTGCAACTACAGAAAAATGACCAAATAGAGGCAAAATCCCCGATTCTTCTCTTCTCTCTTCTTCAATCACTTTAAATAAAGATCAGCTAAGGAACACAAATTGATAATTTACATTCACAGGTCATATTTTTACATTTGTTTTGTCCCTGTAATTTATGATCCAAAGGAAGGATCATTTGTCAATGTTTATTACTATTAAGCAAAACAAATGCCATTTTTATGATTTTATATGAATGTTTTGATACTTAAAAATAATTGCATAAAATCTACAAATTATACATGTAATTATTTTTGTTATGCAATAACAGAATAATGAAACATTTGTTCACAAGCTTAAGATTTGAAATTAATTTCTCAGAAATTTCAGATAAAGAAATATGTTTCAAGATCATGGGTCATTTTAATGTCACTGTTGAAACTGTTTTACTGAGACCCAGCAGGTTGTGGCTGATAAAGAAATGATAAATCATCATTCATTTTTATATATCTGCTCCTCTAGTTATTATACTTATACATAGTTGCTTTCTATTTGGTTATATTGAAAATGAGAAGAACAATTTGTATGATTGGAATAAATCAAACATGCAGATACACTGTTCATGCACCAGGGG